>WURT03666646.1:3172-17713 GCA_009936505.3 Holothuria glaberrima | reverse complement strand
AATGCTCAAGCTCGCCGGTCTGGAATTATCCTTCCCATGGTGCTTCACGATCTGCTATTTGGCATAAGGTCTATTGCAAAATGTGTCACACTTTCTTGCAAATGCAATGCAATTCTTGGAATGTGTAGAGTAACCAGAACAGCCAATTTATGATTCCTAGCTAAAAGAATATAGTACAAGTAGTGCAGGATGGTGGTAGAGTAAAATATCTTGACACCTGTACTACCTGTACCACATGAGACATAATGTGCTATACAAGATTTTCTTAGAGTGACCTCTGGTGACCCCACATGACTAAATGGCCTAATTCACTAGATGACGTTTACACTAAATTTGTGACCTAATTTGATCTTGAAGCAAGCAGGGGTTATGTCATCTCCTTACATTGGTGAGAAATGTTTTTTTTTCCTTTGTTTTTTGGTCTATTGTGTTGACCTTGAAAATATTACGATAGGAGCTCAACATGAGGAATTTGAAATTTGTAAAACTCCATGCCTCTCATGCAGCCACATTCCCATAACATGGGATTATGGGAGAGAAAATTGTTTAAAGGTCATAAGTAGTTGCCCCAAACTTATTTTGAAGTGGAAAAAGCAGTTTCCCCTAGAAATTGAGGTAGCTATGACTGATTTCAGCGAAGAAACAAGATGCATCATGATACATGGGGAAGCCCCGTTGTACATATCCCCCATCAGTGGGGTGCCGTCATTGACCCATGGAACCTCTTAAATCCACACACTGCCTGACTGATGTTTGGTTCTAGTTTTCCCCCGCACTGGGGAGTAACTGATTTCACAATCTATAGTGAGGGAAGACATCAAAGGTTATAACATGCAGAAGACACTCCATTTAAAGGGAACAATCACCTATCCAGCACTACTAAACAGCTATTGACTACATTTACTGTAGCAAAGGGTTGGAAAGCATAATACTCAGAGTTTAACAGAAAGAAATGTTCGAGCAAATAAGAGTTAACTTGCAATCGTACAAAATGATGCTGATAGTGTAGCAAAAGCAAACCTTACAAACTAAGATGTAAACAAGCATTGTTCTAGACATGTCATTACACATTTTTGTTTTCATTTGCTACATGCATTTGTTCAGCACACAAAATAGCACTTGCAGGCTACATGTCAAACTTGTATTTTTTATTAAAGTAACCATAGTAATTAATGCTACATCATATTCATACAAATCAGATTCAAAACTAGGTGGGGCCAAGGACGCATTCAATCACATATCTTCCCTCCACTGTCACACTGTCACACCCTCTCAACTTATTGCACCAAAATTGAGAACATTTGTTTTACAACACTGTCCTTAAAAGGAAAAGAACACAGATTTAGAACAACAAATTGAAAAAGGATGTAAGCAAAACAAGAAACTCATATTCATGCTTTGAATCACTTGCAATTATTCAGATTCACAATTTTTAAAGTAAAATTACTGGAAGACTTACTTTTACTCAGAAAGATTGTTAAAACCACAGATTAACTCACACTTTCAGTAAACTAATTGACCATAAACTAACAGTAGCCCTGCTTCCCAGGGGGTCTTCACTGTTTACCTTTTAAATTGAAAGAATGGTGAACCTTATGATAATTTTGTACAATTTTTTATTCCAAATTGCCACTGTGAAAGTTGACTAGTTTTTACTAGTGACCAGTGACCACATTCATTGTATGCAAATGAGCTAGAGGGATGGGGAGGCTTTGCTCTTTCTGGGCAAAAAAGGCTATTTTTTCGGGCATACATGCTTTAAAATGCTGACCAAAGTGATCAGACCCCCAGAACAAGAGTGACCCCATATTCTTACGCATGTGACATGGATAAAATTCTGTCAAATGAAAGATCTTGATTTGATCAAATTTCATGAAACTACAGGAATTCAGTAATAGTTGGCAAACTTCCATATGTTGAATATGCAAATACTGACAACTGAGTCATGTGTAGATTTGTTAGATGGGGTTTTATGCCTCAACTTACTGTATAACCTCTTGGTTTAATCTAGCCGTGCCCACTGCCTTTTTTCCAGTTGTGGGGCACTGGACTGTTTTCCCTTACTCCATTGCTTATGCAGAGCATCATGCACAATGGCAGTAGGTTCCATTTTTAAAGTCTTGCTATAACTCGACCTGGGAATCAAACCCGGGCCTCCCATATGAGAGGCAGATGCTCTTCCACCACTAGACCAAACATGCCGAGTCACGTGTAGAAAAAGTAGGTATATGTAGTTCACTATAAATGGAGTAATTTAATTATAGATATTTGAATGCATACCACATCAAAATCTGATCCCATTACTCTTACTCAACACATTAATACCTTTTTATGGAACTGTTCTCATAATAGAGTGTCATTTCAGCTATACTATTACATTTATCTCAATACATTTCAACACTTATCCACAGGGTCTCTGCAGGATAACATTGAGGGTATACATCAAACACCAATCATGAGTATCTGAACACCTGAGAGGCACATATCACCACATCTTTAACAATCTGCAGTACAAAACATTACTGTATCCATTCATGTAATTGTAGACATAAATCATGTATGGTAGCTGCAGCATGTAACACTGATCACATTCTAAGACGATCCATTCTCTTGAGGTCTTCCTTTGTATCCCCTTGTTTTGGGAATGTTACCATTTTCTATCAGAGAATATGCCATTTCAATTACTGATTCTTTCAGAGGCCTAGGCTTAATCTTCAGTACTTCTCTCATCTGTTAGGATGCAAGAAGACAAAATGAAACTTATGACTGCATTGGCAAAGGCAATAACCTGAGAAGATGAAAAATCTCACGTCTGACTCAAGTCTTTGTTTAAAGGGCATTCAAGGCAATCATACATTTGTGAAACATGCAACTTAAAGTTTAAACACCTTCAGTAGTTGGATACCGTTCAGATTTGTTGGGAAAGCAGTCAACATTTATTATACATTTGTCAATGAGCATTGTCAAACAGATGTATCACGATGCTTAGGAACAAATGTATGATCATGTAGACAGGGCTTTATAGACTCCAGTCTAAATTGAGTTCCACACTCAAAGATTCAACTTGACTCAAGTCATTATATTAATTTTTCAAACTCCAGTTTCTTATAAACAGAGCTCTAGAGACTTGCTGTGACCTGAGTATCAAAAATTTTAGACATCTGAGTTGATTCAACCTACAGTCACTCCACTTGAGTCTCATCCAACAGAAACCCCATTACTCATCTTTGATCAGTGACTTAAAAACTAACCTAGTTTTTCTGAGAACTAATTAGAACTATACTAACTCAAATAGCTGATGATAAACTCAAAACTCACCAAACTCACACAATCAGAGATTCAGGTTGACCAGATTTACACAATTTGACCTTGGGAAGCAACTCAACCTAAATGCACATGGACTTATGATGGAATCCAAGGGATTTAAAATAAAGTCTCAATACGACTTGAGTATAAACACCCTTGGATTTGAAATGTTTCAAGTACCAACAAACCATGACTCTAGATTCAAAATCAGGAGACTCACTAACAACACTGGTAATGTCATGTGACATGTGAGGGCTGGCAACATGATGGGGGTTTTAATGTCATTCCTCAGTAAAGGTTAGGGTGAGGGTCATGACTTTACATCCAAGAGCAATCTACAACCTCCCCATCAACATACACATTTAAGTGAAGAGAATCCAAACTAATGTAAACTGGTTTAACTGGTCTATAGCCACTAGTTTAGACATGATGGGACACACTAGGTTTCTTCACACTAATTTGAGAGTAAAAGAACTGTCGGTCAAGCCCAACATGTTCTCAAACTATCCTCATCAGTAAATCTTGTTGAATGATTCTTTAAACTGATATTCAAGAAAGTGATCTTTGCTCTCAGGAATTCACCAGACTTAGGGTTAGTAAACAAATCCGAAAGTGAAATTCCAGGAATTTTCCACGTCATCAGAGTTTTACAGACCAATTCTCACACGTTTAATTTCACAAGTTCATTAATATCATTGACCCAGTCATTACGATGTAATTAATGAATAAAGTAATGAATTGCCATCAAAAAGCTGGTCTGCATTTCACAGCTATAGCACAATAGTATGCATCCCTTTGTGAGGTTTGTGTTAACTTCTGTCATATCTACATGACTGAATTCTTGGAATATCAACTTTCCATAATCTTTCCTACAATGACATAATACCATAATTTTCCATAACTGTAACAACCTCTGTAGTCTATGAGAGACAAGAGATAAAGACAACGTAAACCTCTCCCCAAAAAAGTAATTTCACACTACGTTTTGTGTTCAAGGATGTTGATAATCTCCCCCCCCCCCCCCCCCCAATCTTTGATAGATCATAATGAACCATAAAACTAGGTAATCACTACTTATTTTAATATAGAATACTAAGTCCAGCAATAGATACTTACCCTAGTGTTATCATATGGAGTAACAACATCCCACAAATCTTTGATAGATCTCAAGGAACCATCAAACCAGCTCACAATTGTTAGTAACATCCTAGGCATTTGACGAGTAGATGGACTGTACCCTACAACATGAAAAAAGTATAAATCATAGGAGCCTGAAAATGCTTGGTATGAAGGCCAAACAAGCAAAAAGCCAAATAAAGATTTATTTAAGATAGAATTTACCAGTATGACCTTCCCTCCACTGTTTGAAAAAAGAACCTACTGGAAAATTTAGCCCATACAATTTAAAAAACTGCTACCTTTAATATTACTGCAAGGCACAAGAAGTTCCTTCTCTTTGGGTATTGACAAGAAATGCAGAGGGACAGACACATTCTGAATGAAAATTTTCTTGCACCTGTGTCACAGAATGGCCCAACTTTACTGGACACTGACCCACCTCTAAAATAATTTTTGAGGGACCATTTTTGACAATGATGGTCATGGGCCTCTGACCACACCTAGGGACAAATTTTGTTTATGGACATTGGCACACCATGATGCACATCTGTGTTAGTCTTTTGAGGCACCAAAGCTAAGTTTGAAACACCCCTGTCACATCACATGCCTTGATGCAACCTTCTAAGAGCTGAAGGAATCAGCAGTTCAATTGTATGTTAGTTAATTGTAGGATTTGTATGATTCTCACAACTGCACAAACAAGATTAAGACCCAATGGAACCTCCAAAGTGAAGCATTTTGAAAGTTTTTTACCCATGTTCTGTACTATCAGCTGTAGAGAAGTGGGAGCTGCTGGATCAGGTCAAGAATTGTATACAATGTGCTGAAGCCAGAAGTTGTGAACTTAATATGGCCACATACCTGAGTGCCCAACAATTAATGTGTATTGGGTACCCTGGTACAAGTTTTCTACTCAGTGAAGACATTGTGTGTTTTATTTCAGGCTAAATGCAAGATAAGTTTGGGTAGGGCCTGGCAACACTTGGCTGCTCTTAACTTAAAATACCCATACAAAGTCTTTGCACAGCAGAAAAGCATAATGTGTATTAATATACAGTATTGGTATTGAAATTATTCAGTAGGTCACATCCAAAGGCATGCAATTTTCTTAGCTACTTTCCTACACATCCCTAGCTTTTCCCACACCCCTGCTTAAAATTATACAACCCAGCTTTAGTACCACTACATTTCCAGTATAATGAGAACCTATGAAGTAAATCATGTATCCCAGCCAGTTTTGCAACAGCCAAACTATCACATGGGTATGGCAGGGGTTGCAATTGATGAGTGCATTACCTTACAAGACAGGATTTTTAAGTTTATTTTGTAACTGAGACACTCAGAAATTGAACACTTACTGTAAAGGGAAATATTGCATTGTTTTACAGAAAATTTTTGTATTTTTCAAATCAATATAAATAAGTACAAAATGATAGACAATTCAAAATAAGGCATTACAGTAACTTTCTTTTCAAGAAATAAGGCTCTCACAGGGAGAAATTCAATTATTTGTTGTACAAATATAATTTGCTCACCCAAACTTTCAAAAATTGAAATGATGCAACATCTGTTACTCTTGTAGTGCATACAATTTTGAGGAGATAAAGCTATTGCTAGAGTTGATTGGTGGGTCTGAACAATTTTAATAATGATTAAAGGTATTTTCTTGGTATGCCATCTTGGTGTTTATTAAATGCAATATTTCCCTTAAACAGAAATATGCATGGCAAACTTCAAAACATATTACCCTGAGGGCCAAATTCTTCTTTTAATATTGCACTGATTTCATGGAACCAGGCTCTATCCCCTGCAATAATGTGTCTGTTACCTGTGAATCAAAAGCAAGATTTACTTCCATTAGAGGCTTCATAGCACACAAGAATATCTGCTGGTATTAACTTCGTAAGTATCTGATGATCACATTTATTAAGGGATTGTGTAACTTTTCAGATGTGGGCAGAGTAAGTACAAATCCAACTATATTTACTATCATAGTGAGCACATTAAAAATGAAAACAGATTGTGTTAGCGACAAATATTTGGCAGATTGTGAAACATAAAAGATTTCAGCAATTGTGTAGACTACAAAATTTCTGCAGGTTGATATGGTAAACTGTAAAATTTTAGCACAAAGATTAACCTGCTAAACTTCTGCAGACTTGAGTAACCTTTAACATTTCAACAGATTGTGTGAACGAACTTTACAATTTCTCAGCAGAGGAAGCAAATTTACTAATGTATGAGATAAACTTGTATTAAAATTAGAAAGTTAACTTCATTGTTCACAGGTGCAAGAATATGTACATCCAAAGAAGCACATATGCAACAACTGCTGTGAACTAAGGTATGAATCAATCTTACCTGCAGCTTCAAGTACTGTCATGGCATTTACATGAGCTTTGGCAACATCTCTTACGTCAGCTATCGAGAAACATATTCGAGGAACTACGGGATCTCGCCCGGACATGATTCTCCTGAGAAAGTCAATACTGGTGCCACGTTGCTGGGTTAATACAGGGCCAAGAACAAAGGCAGGATTGATCACAGCCATCTCAAACTTTGCATCATCTGTGAAAGGGAAAATGTTATCACACTTTTCTGTGAAGGTTCACAGCTAAGAGTCTTTCCAGTCTTTGAAAAGAGAAGTTTGGCAATGGTGGGGCATATGAAATAAGGCAAGTCCACATGGGTATGATATTCCTTTTACAAAGGATGTATGTACAGTATTTCAATATATACAACTATTACTTACAACTCACATGGTCAGAATGGATATGATCACATATACATTTTACACAAAGGGTCTAGGGGAGGGGTTTTCTGCAGGAAGTGTGGATATGCTGGGGAAGGCAGCAGCAAAATTAAAAAGTCAAATTCATTTCAAGGCATGTGCACTTCATTTTCAGGGCAAACACTATCTGCATCCCCTCATCTCTACCCCCACACCTGGTCAAATGTCATTCCACATGCCTTTGGTGATTATATGCAAACATTTCTGTCAGTGTGTTCTAAATCCAAATGCTGTTTTCACACTAGAAAGAAAATGATGAAGCTCACCATCTAAGCTCTCTAAAAATTCCCAAGCGGACTTTTCTGACAGTTTCTTGCTCTTCACATAAGCCAAAACACCATGTCTGTCAATGTCTGTCCAATCAGCTTCACTGAGTTCCTTGTCTGGAGAGTGATATTCTATGAATGGCACAAGAATGAAGATCATTTCAAAAAGCAGTTGTTAAGAAAGGAAGAGTTTACCCTTTAATGGAGTTTTAATACTAAAGGAATACTTACTGTAATCTACGCATTCAGGTGAAAGTTGCATTGAAATCTGGTATGTGGTTCTTGAGACAGCAGATAAAATTTTAACTTGAAGCAACCACATCTGACATCATAGCCTCATATCAATGAGCTATCTTTTGTTTTTCTTTAATCTTTAAAACAATCTTTCTCCTCCATAATCTTATGTTATCATGATGTGAATGCATGAGAGGAATCAAAATTTTACTAACTTCAAATTCACCTGGGGAAGCTCAGATTGCTATTAACTCAAGGTCAAAACAACAGACTGAAGAACAAAGGAACAAAGCATTGCTCACTGAATATGAAGAGATGATAGACTCCTGCTGATCGAGCTACTTAAAGGGAAAATGCAGTCTCCCCAATTTGAAGCAGTGTAGCCTGGTACACTGGTTCAGGAATGGCTCCTATCAATCATGTGACAATATTTTTGTTACTTATTCTCTAAATTTATGCAGAATAACTCATTGGTTTACCCTCAATATTCAATGAATTGACACAGGAACATCATGAAAACACTTGTGAGAGAAATAAGAAGAGTTCTGTAAGATTTAGCAATTTTTTATAAATAAACTTGGGGGACTGCCATCTCCATTTAAGGTCACACATGAATTAACTTCATTTGCTGATATATTGAGAACTACATGCCAGAAATGTTTGAAAATTTAACCAGAATATAATAATTAAGTTCTTGTCACATCCTAAACAATAATTTCTTGCAAATACCCTCCCTTTCCCTGTGCATAGTAATAGAGCAAAACACCTTATGGCTCTGATAGCACAAAGCCTTCACTCTCTTTGACATTGTATATGGTGCCCCTTAAAGGGCATTAAGGAAATGAAAGATACTGTCATTGCCTTTCCTTCTTTTAGACTCAGCTTGAGTATGCCCTTAATGAGGATTATGTCATCGCCCATGATATCAAATACAGAAATACAATCTTAAAGTGTACCTAATGTCTAAAATTTCAAAGATATGTGTTACAACATTTGAACCAGAAAGCCAAAAGGCTTAGTGATTCCTTGACTTGACATATGTATGTATTGTAACAAACATAAATCATCCACATGACAAGCATGAGATCCCTCACAGTTATCCTTCTTGAGATATACAGTAGTGTTTAAAAGATTTTGACCTTTTGATCTCTGGTGACCCCAAATGACCTTTGACCTCCACCAAAAACAATAGGTATCATCAACTCAATATTGGGAATCCACATACTACATATGAGATCCCTCACCATTAAGCTTCTTGAGATATAGTGTTTACAAGATTTTGACCTTTTGACCTCTGGTGACCCCAAATGACCTTTGACCTCCACCAAAAACAATAGCGATCATCTACTTAATATGGGCCATGCAAATGCCAGGTATGAGATTCCTTGAAGTTACACAACTTGAGATAGTGTTTACAAGCAGTTTCCAAGGTGTTTACCATTTGACCTCTGATGACCCCAAATGACCTTTGACCTTCACCAAAAACAACAGGGATCATCAACTCAATAAGGGGTATCTACATGTAAAATATGAGATCCACTGAGCTTACTGTTCTTGAGATAGTGTTTACAAGCCAAGTGTCACATACATACACACATTCATAGACACATACACACACACATACACACACACACCCACGACATCACCATTGCACAGATCCGTATGACTACATCAAGGAATCAAAACTGAATCCAAATGTTCCCACTTACCATCTTCAAAGGACACTCATGAGCTGAGATATAAAATGTTGAAGCTTATTCACTCAGTTTCAAATGGTATTAAATTGTGCAATGATTTGTGATGTCATTGTTGTACTAGTCAAATTATCGTCTTTGGTTCACTTTGTTTTCCTCAAAGCTACTGCATCTTGTGCCAAAATGTAATCACTGTTGTGTTGTTATATAAGGTGACTGGACTATACCAGCCCTCTTTATACAACATGCTATGCAAGAAAACAGTAAAACATGACAATTCTATGACTTTTCCAGAGACAGGACAGTACATGTCATCTACTGTACCTTTCCACCTGAGGAATTACAAAGAGACCATGTCAGGGTGTTTTTCTATGATATTCATTTTCAATGACTTTCCAATACTTTAAAGCCAGTTGACCTTTTTTCAAGGCTTAGAAAATGCCGTAGTATAAAATTCCATGATTTTTTAGCATTTCCATGACCTGTGAGAGCCCAGTATTCAAAGTGCATTGAACTACAGTATGCAGCAAAAGAATGATGCACAGACTGGGTGCAAAGGAAGGTTTACAGATGACAAGTCTTGCAGTAGTACTCATGCTTTTACAAATTTTCCTGTGCCCTGCACTCATACTGTAAGAATGTAAACATTTATAACCATACTGGCATATTCTGACATTAATGAAATTGGCACTAATGACAGTTTGTAATTGAACTCATCAGGTCCTCCTAAAATTGAAAGGTCTCTCAACCAGAAGATTGCTGCCCACTGGTTGGCTGCAGACCACTACCTGGTAGGCCATGAATTCAGCCCCCCCCCCCAAAAAAATGTATTCCTATCATTATACAGTATTTCAGTACAGTTTACCTCATATCTGTATCTGTTTTTTCTGCTATGGCATAGATTGAATTTTCTTGGAACTTTCATGTTTTTCCACATTTGACTATTTCACATCACATCTTAAATGCCCATCATTTTAATCAAGTATTTTAATAATTAATTTGAAAATGTTTTCAGTATCTACGACCTTTTGTATTATTTCATTTTTTTTCTCCAAATTTTGTTGTGTACTTCTTTGTTCATTTGAATTTAAAGCTTGTTTGTTTGCTTTATCTCTAAGGGGTACTAGTGGTTTTTTTGGATTTTCAATTTTTGATGTTTCAGATGAAGTCACGGCCACGGCCTTGCCAAGCCCTTAGAAATATTCTTTTAAAAGTGTTTTATAATATATTTCATGATGATGGTGACAATGGCAATCATTCTTGTGACATCACCATCATCATTCTTATTGTCATCATCACCATTATTATAATAATTCTAATTACAAATCTTACCCTTGATTCTCCTGTTTCCTAATCAAACAAGCTGTGATCTCACATGATACAAAATTGTTAGACTGTTCTTAGAGGATACATACCATTTTCATTGGTAATGATGGATCAAACTTCCACAAATTTCATCCACCATACAATTGAGAAAAGGGTACAATAAATCACATCTGTGTATTATTTTTGAAAAACATATTTAAGAAAAGAAAATCATTTTAGAAAATAAGAGTCAAACCTCCAATGGCAGCAACAGAACTGGTGAGTACAACTCTCTTGACATTTCCAACACAGGCATTGAGGACATTAAGAGTGCCCTCTACAGCTGGCTTGATGACTTGATTCTCATCCCTGGGCATGGCCATTGGAAATGGACTGGCAGTGTGTATCACATAGGTGCACCCCTTAACAGCACTGAAATAGAAATTATAAGTATATATTTACACCATACTCTAACCAAGATTTCTTGTTCTGTTCTATTTCATAAAGTGGCAGGACAACTAAAAGTTGTGTTTCAGTGACCAGTGGAAAGTGAGTTGCAGCCTTTGAAAGGGTGCAAAAAGATTCCATACAAAGGAAACAACACAGAACTGGAAAAAAGGGTTAAACTTCATGCTATGCTACAGTAGTTTTCATATATTTTATCATGCTGAGAAAGCTACAATATGTGGTAATATTTTCTGAAAAATAGCCACCTTTTCACTCTGTACATAAATGAACACGTTACATTTGTCAATCCCTTTGCTTGATGTAGCATTCAACTAAATTTCAATAAGACCTCTGAAGGTTTTCTTTTGTGAAATAAAGGAAATAAGTTGAAAGTTTACATTCTATCTTTGGACATACCTACAAACATAATAGAACAAATGAACCTATCAAAGAAAAAATATGTGTAAGATCAAATTCTATGGATGGCACATTTATATATATGGGACTGTGGTTCATTCAACTTTTACAATGGTGATTTTATAGAGCAGTGAACAATATGGTCACACTAGTTATGGTAATACTGAAACTACTTATTAGATTCCTGTAAGGCTAAATTCATGAAAGGCTGTACAAAGTTCTTACCACCATGGTTACTGAAAAAATACTTTGTGGTGTCATACAGTAGTACTCTCAATGTTCTCAGAAGATAAAAAATTTGAAATAAACACTGAGGCCAAAAAGGGTGAAAATACTAAAAAAAAAAAATAACATCTCCACAATTTTATTAACCTGAATGGAATTCTATACTGTAGCTGTTTACAGTTTCATGCCTCGTCTCTTACAGTTCCTGAGATCCCAAAATAGCCCTAAGAAGACATTTGACAACTGTTTTCTCAAAATAGTTCCATCCATAAATACTTTTTTCAGCCCTTTTCACACACATATACCAAGATGCAAACTGTACAAACCAGAATGCATATATACATACACAGAAATGCCAACTTGACAGCAATGGTTACGATGCTGAATTACAGTAATACTGTAAGCATTAAAACCCCAAAACATATGTCTCACTATGCGCTAGATTTCAGTCACGCTTTGATTACTCTACTGAAGGCCATAAGCAGTGGCTCAAGTTCAAATTAAACAATCTTACAATAGCTATGTCAGAGTATTTTAGCCAGTACTGCATACAATTCTGCAAGCTTCCCAAGTTTCATACTGTATCTAGTACATTGCATTCTATTTTTGCATTGTAAGTTATCCTACTGTAGGGGTTAACTTTCACTGCTATTATCCTGAAAACAATGATTAAACTCAAAAGTGTCTTTCAATTTATATGAACATTAAATTATATTCTGCATGGTCATCAACAGCCTTGCAGGTCAATGACTATAACACTGTGACGTTTATGGGCAATCAACACATTTAATTTATCTTTAATGTTCCCAAATTTTATTGAAGAGATTAAACTTACACCCAAACTATTTCACTGAAAGCTTCCAAACTTTCTCTTATTTCCATCACATGTACAAACCCTGCATGATGTTTTCAAACATAAATTGTACTGAATATTACCGGCAAACAAGAAGAACCACAGTAGTATGCCGGACTTGAACAAATCAGTAACAAACATATTGTCACCTGATTAAAAATGCCCATTCATCAATGACTAAAGTATACTAATGTTATTTAAATTGAAGTGATTGAATTCACCCTTTGAATTCTAACCCCCATGGGAAGATTGAAATTATAAAGTAAGGTATACTGAACAGTAGGTGGCAGTGTCAGTACTCACACTAACTGTACACGCAGAAAGTTTGTGGGTGAATAATGACCATAACCAACTACTGTAGGATATACAGCCAAAATTAAATATTCATACACACAAGCAAACTAGGTTTTCCCACCCTCTAGATCCCCGGATTTCACACCTTTTCTGTTGTGACCCATTTCTCGCTATCCACTGTCACCAGCCCGCAACCCACAACCCCACTTTCAAGTCCCACATACAGTATAAAAATCCAACAGGCTAGCACAAGAGACATACATTATCTCAGTACCAGTAGGTGAGATGGAGTGGTTTGACAGATGGGTCTGCCGTCTTGTAACTTGTAAAGAGGAACCCCCCCTTCCCTAACGACGATCAAAGGCATCTCCATGCATCATACATCCCAACCACCGACATTTAAATAATTCTCATCTCATGAATTATTGATGAACATCACTGATTTTGTCTTAAAATTGATCAAACTGTCCTGGATGATTTACTTGCTCTACAGTTGCTCATCTAGTCTAGAAATTGTTCACGACCCGTGCGACCTGCAGAGCTGCTTGCAACCCATCAGAAAACATCTGGCGACCCACATTTGGATCGTGAGCCATCATTTGAGGACCGCTGCTCTAGATAGTAAATGAAAGAACAGACTAATGCCCAGCGTCCTTCCTCATTAATCTCTTCCATAGTTCACTGAAATTTTAATCAAAGACTCTTAGCAGGAATAACTTACTCCTTCCAGCAATCCCGGTTCATGAGGTCTGCTTCAACCAGTTCTAACCTGTTATCTGCCTGTTCTCCGAGTTTCTTCAGCGGGGCAACCTTGAGTACATGGGTTAAGCTCCTCACTGTACCCCTCACATGATAGCCTTGCTCTAGCAATTGTTGGACAACATGAGCAGCTATGTATCCAGATGCACCAGTGACAAGTACCTCTGAAAACAGATATATCAATAAGTATGAAATACTGTAAACTTGTACAACAACACTTTGAACCATTGAATATGTCAGGGTGTAGTACATGTAGGGCAGGGATACAGTATATATACAGAGACATACTGTATGTTCTTCAATTCACAAAGTGCTTGAAATGACTTACATGCAAGGGAGGGCTACAAAAGCAATGGTCAGCCATGCAGACATAAATATAGCCTGCAGAGAGGGCATCCAGTATTCTTAGTTTCACAAGTGAATTAAATGACTTACATACAGTACAAGGGAAGGCTATAAACGGTCAGCCATGCAGATTAAAATACTGTCCATGTACTGTACGTAGTATAGCCTGCAGAGAGGGCATCCAGTATTCTTAGCTTCACAAATGAATCTAATGACTGTTATGCCAGGGAAGGAATAAACTGCCATTCAGGCATAGATTATCATCATAGAGTGAACAAAGTTCTTCATTCACCTTTTATATTAAAAGAAAAAGAAATATTGCTTTCTAAGTAGGTACATATGATAAAACAACAAACTACAAACAAGTAGCAGCAAACAGCTTACTTAGAAAGCAGTATTTCTTTGGCCTTTAAGTGCTACAAAACAGCTATCTGCAGGACTTTGAGCCACAGACAGTTTGTTTTCAATAGCAATCTGATTAACACA
>WURT03666624.1:0-17714 GCA_009936505.3 Holothuria glaberrima | reverse complement strand
CCTCCCTCCCCCCCTCCCTCACTCCCTCCCTCCCTCCCTCCCTCCCTCTCTCCCTCCCTCCCTCTCTCCCTCCCTCCCTCTCTCCCTCTCTCCCTCTCTCCCTCTCTCCCTCTCTCCCTCTCTCCCTCCCTCCCTCCCTCCCTCCCTCCTACATGTATCAAATGTTTCGGCGCTTGACAAACCTAACTACTGGGGTTTAAGCAGAAGGTATCCATCCTCGTACCAAATTGTAAGGGGAGCTATCTCCTTTTCTCTTGTATCTGCATGTGTTAGAAATGTATAAACTATTATCCTTGTTACTTCACCTCAAATTTGTGCAGCCCAGATTTTAGCCACACAGTTCAGGATTATTTTCCATCTACTAGTAGACATTTGCAGTGTTTGGAGTCTCGAGACCAGGGCCTCGAGGCTACTTTTGCAGGCGTTGGCCTTGGCCTCGGCCTCCCTCCTATGGCCTATCGAGGCGAGGCCAGCCGTTCAATGATGCGCAATAATTACCCAAAGATATAGTTTTATGTGTTTCTAACCATTCATGGTATTGAGTCGCCACACAGCAGGGGCTGAACCAGAGGACAGGATTTTAATTAGGAGAACAGGGCGGAACAGCCCACACATATGGGTGAGGTCTAGCCCCACGTTTGGGGAAGATGCTGATTACCTACTGACAAACTGTTTTCTCCCAAGTGACCACGGTTTATGTACACCAGGGTTCCCGGAAGTTACCCGAAAGCCAATCAGCAGGGGCATTGCGTTTGCATTCTGAATGGGGTGGAGATGTGCCATGTTTTGGTGACTAAGGGCAAGATATACAGACACAAGAAATGACGAGTGCAGCGCGAAACAAAAATATGCGGGGCCCAGGGGCCCGTTTCAGGGCCCCAGGGTCGATCCAGAAGTAACAACGAGATGGGGGCTAAGGAGCAAAGCCCCTGAAATGCTGGACTATTTTCAAAATTATGGGTATTAAAGATGAAGCTTTTAACTATCTTCAAGGAGTTTAAGGAGACTACTAAATATTTGCACTGAAAATGCTTGAAAACCCGAACACTTACCTTTCAACAAATACGTCTGGATTGGTATTAAAAATAATATAATCTGAAGGTTAGAGTGCGAAAAACATTTGATAGTTTGCGGACGATTTGAGATAGAAAATGATTGAAATAGATCCATCACTCGGTCGAAAGTACACTTCATCGTACCACTTACAAAAATCTATAGCTTAAACGCCTTTTAGGTTCATTAAAAAAGTTGAGAATTTTCAAAAATCTCTTGTAGCCATGCGCCGTCATACCCCCAGGCCACCACATGGGGTCATCCCTAATCCCAAACCTTATACACTTATATTCAAAAACACAAAGTTGTCACCGCAATTCAGCGTGTAACCAGACGCACGGGAATCCAGCGAGATTGTAGCAAGTCATGTCTCGAGTCGGTATCTCCCAAGGCTCAGTTGACTCATAGGCCTTTCTACGGATTCAATGACTTAAATCGAGCTAAAATTGGGTGTCCTTGACAACTCAATATGTTTGATTCAAAAGGGTGCCCAAAATTTCCCCCTAAAACCATGCTCGAACGCCACTCTACTCGTTTTGGTTTCTTTATTTCTCTCCTTTCCCTTCCTCCTTCCCCATATTTCTTTCATTTTGCCGACTGCAGCAAGTACTCAATAGTAATACATATATACATACAGTCGATCATTTTTCAGCAGTAGGCCTATTACAGTAAATGAAAAGTAAACTTACGTGGTGTTAACGTAAGACTTCATAGTTTTTTTTTATCAATGAACTGGGCTGGAGAAGAATAAGTCTTCAAAATACTCAGTTGAACTTGAATACAGTGTACAAGATTCGAGTCACTCGACGCTCTGCATATTATAATATACTGCCCACCTAGCCTACCCGCGCGTACGTATGTATGCAGCCTGTAATAGCTTTGTGCAGCTGGGCATAGGCTATGTTGTATTGTGCTAGTACACTGCTCATGCCGACAAAGTAGCCTCGGGATATTCCAATTTCGCGCCACATTCAATTTTCTGGTCAAGGGTCAAGAAAGCAAGTACAGCCAGTGAAGTTAGTCCAGCCTCGCAAGTCGCTCGACTAGCCTAAACTCGTCGAGCTAGCCAGATATCATGGGCTTGCATTCTGTAAACAGGGTGCATAAGCTAGTCAGGCAGGACAATATTCCCTAGCCAAGCACCCCCTACTAATTTGGTGACAGCTAAAGCGCAGTCTGGCACGGTGTACTAGCCTGACAACTAGGTTGAACTACTCAGCGATGTCGGACTAACCAACCCAACTAGTTTAAACTTGGTCCGCGGCATGTGCTTGACTAGTTTAGGTTTTCTGTGTGGTGTTAATGTTCGTCGTCTCACCGTGAAACGAAATCACACTGCCATGAACAAGATTTGGCATATATGAAAAGCTTTTTGTAGTGCAGTTCCGCCGAACGAATTTGTTTACGTTCCAGGCGTTTTGACCGGTTTTCTTAAATCTTATAACATGAGTTGTCCACAGTCTACACACGATCCAATTATTCCTGCTTGAGCCCTATTCTTTGCACACACAAGCGCGCGCTTTTTTCTTTCGTCTTTTCTGCCCTTTTCCCAAAATACCTTGCTCTTCTTCTCTCCTGTCCCTTCTCTCCTGTCCCTTCTTTCTTTTTCCTCTTTTCTTCTCTCCTTCCCCTCTTTTCCCTTTCCCCTTCCTCATTTTGCAGACTGGCGCAGAATTTTGCCGACTGGATTGATAAATGGGGGTGTCATCATCCCCTCAGCGACGGCCCTGCAGAGCAGGGGTTTTAGGCCAGCCCCTGGACGACCCACGAAGAGCAGTTCGGTGCCTCAAGGCGGTTCTTTCCTTTTTGTCGCACTTCAAATAGAGAATTGCGTTTTTGGTTGAAATTACATATTTTCTCCCATGTGCTTGCAATCCCACCCATACAGCCTAAGAAATGAATGCCATTTTCCATTTTTCCTTACTGGCTACCCCACACATCGTAAAGGAGGAACTGCAGTGGGCAATTCGTGCTTTGGGCAACATTTCCTGTATGTCGCATCAAAGAGAATGTAATGTCAAAATTTCTTACCAAAGCTCTAGTCACTAGTACACTGTTAAAAATGTCTTTAAATGTTGTAGAATTACAGAACAAAAAACAAGGAAATACAAAAAGGATACGGAAAAGTGATGTAAATTTATGAAACAAATTGACAGCAATTTTGCTGTATTTCTCATGTATTTCTTTATTTTCTATTCAGTAATTCTACAGAAATTTTTAACAGTGTAGTTTCGAGCGGCTTAAATAATCCCGTTCTAATCCTACATTCTTCCCAACGTGCATATTTCGTGCATTGCAGTAAGCCTGAGAGTCACGACATTCGATGAAACTGCGAATGCAAATGGATTAAATTATGCCACGGTTTTCCACTTTGAAGGTCTTTTATCTTGTCCAAAATTACGTAAGAAAATAACAAAACCTGGGAGTTGAAAAGTTAAGCCACCAATCTTAAGGCCTGTATACACGAGCAACATTCGTAAAACATTCTCAAAACACTTCACTTGCATCAAACTTAAAACACCCTTGTTTTCGGTTTGTTGGAAAGTGTAGACAGGGTAACAACAATTTGAAAACATTTTCAAAACATGCTGTATACCTGTCTACACTGTGCAACAAACCGAAAACAAGTATGTTTTTGGATTTGTTGCCAGTGGATGTTTTGGAAGTGTTTTGGGAATGTTTTGCAAATGTTGCTTGTGTAGACAGGCCTTTAGGCACGTTCAATGGCGTAGCTAGAAGGGGAAGGCAAGGGACGGTTGCCCCTCTATCCCACAAAGCCCTAAAACTGTAAAAGTCTCTGTTGGAATGTTTTGCCAACCAACTTTCTTACAACGCATTGCCGACAATAGTTTTGAAACAGAATGGTCCTTGCATATACAATTTAGAAACGTGACCATAATCCCTATGCAATCCACATGGTGGAGGCACGGTGCCAGGATATAGGCGGTGCTAGGACATAGGCGAAGGAAGCTGTTCAAGACCGGGGGTGAACCTTGTTTCGGATCGCCGTTCTGGGGGAGGGGTCTAAGGGGAGGGTGTCCCCCTCCCTTTTGAAAACTTTTGGATATTTGAGGGACCTTAGATGCAATTTGGTGCATTATTTCTTGGACAAATTTTTTGGTAAATTACTGCAACTTTTTGACACTTTACCGGAAATTTTTGACAATTTAAATTTTTTTTTTTGATATTTGAGGGACCTTAGATGCAATCTGGTGCATCATTATGGACAAATGTATATTTTTAGTGTGGTGTTATTAAAATTCTCAGTTGGTGACTGCTCTAGGCTTGACATCAAAGTTTGAAAATTCAAAAGATGCAGTAGCTCACATTCCACACAATACAGAGAGGGAGAGAGTGTGTTTAGATTACACTTTACGGCCATCTATGCTCATCAGGACATGACCTCAAGCAATAAAATGGGTTTGCGTCTGCACAAGAAGAAGTTTTACTTACTATAGTTATAGGGGAATACAAGTTGCATAGATGGGAGAATTTCAACTGTTTGGGATGATGAGAATTGCCCTTTAAACCAAATTACTACAAATTTTTGACGTTTTTGTTTACAAAATTTTTGACAATTTCTTTGGAAAATTTTTGATATTTGAGGGACCTTAGATGCAATTTGGTGCATCATTTTGGACAAATTTTGAATTAGGCCTACTGCAAATTTTTGATATTTTTTTACGGAATAGACAATAAGGATTTTCGTCCTTAGAAAGTGGGTGGCTGAAGCATACTTCCGCCCCCACAATTTTCGCTGGGGGGGGGGCTGTCGCCCCAGAGACCGCTTCCTTCGCCCTTGGGCGCTGGTCAGGAATATGAATTCTTCACTTGTCTTAAGCCTGTCACGTCACCCCTTTTCCTCCTTTGAGAGACCCAATGTCGTGAGATTACTTACCAAATTAAACCTTGATACATGATTCATGTATTATTAGTCTTTAGTTAAAGCATTTTAGTGCAGTAATGTATGGATGTTGGTTAGTTACTTTAGTTACGAAGACTGATTTGAGGGGTTGTTTTTTTCTAAGATATGAGCCCTGTTGTAGCATGGCCTAAGCTGTTAAGTTGTTCATACTCTACGTATGGTATGGTGCCATGTTATTCGTAATGAAGGGCAAGGTAATGCAGCATTGCATATAAGCCACATGTGTATGACGTTGTTTGGGGCATTGATGCCTGAATACAATCAGTGGTTGAGAAGAGGATTCGTCTATTGTTCTTGAGAATGCATCTGATATTGTGTTTAGTAATGGTGTAATGCCCTATAGCAATGATGGTATAATTAACGGTGTTGATGTCTTTGAAAATTTAGCTTAAACTTAGAGCAGTATAGTGAACCATTGGTTGAGGTGCTTATGATAAGGGCTGTTGCATGCGTTTCAAAGATGCTATTTTGATTATTGTGCCTACATATCTCTAACCTAAGGCCATTGGTTGTATTTATCCTTTACAGATTGAATCATCTTGCGTCTCGTCGTCTCAACATCTTAATTGTTAACGTTTACATCTTCGTCAATGTTATTGCTGTGCAGTAATTGTTGCTAGGCTACTGTATTTCAGCGGTAACTAGTCTGAGCTATGGAAACAAGTGGTGGTAGCTCACCAGTACCAGTACCAACTGGAACCAATTGGTTACAAACTGAGCCGTAAAACCTCATCTAACTTACCATACCACAGATGAGTTCAATACATCGTGGTCATAGTACATTACTTCAAGAGAGATCTATTGTATTGTATTTCGTATCGATCCTTTTAAGTCAAGGCGGAGGTCATTAGGGGCTTTGTATGTTACACCGTCAACACCACATACGAAATCTTCTCGTGCACCTAGTGTAAGCAGGTTATGATAGCTGTTTTGTAAGCCGTGGTCACGTTCCCATCATTAAGGTGGAAAGTGAGTCACATGATGGCAAGGGGGAGTACGTATACTGTTCCAGCGGGTCCCCCGCAAGTTGTAAAGATATTCGGTCATCACCTAGTTGTCAATCATCGTCAGACGAAATATGTCATTTGCATTTCAAATTACGCATGGAGGACGAAGGATATTCGTAAAATGGTCTAGAAAAGCCACGAAAGTCATTGAAGAAATATCCTTTGGTGGGACCCGAGACACCCTCTTCTGGCTTGGCCCCTTCGGCGCTCACTTTGCAACGCTCGATGTGTCACGCCTTATAGGCGAATATACACTGTTAAAAAAATCTCTGTAGATTTACAACAAAACTGTTGGCAATAGGTTTCAATCATATCTGTTGTACAAATACATGTTATGTATTTACACAAGCTTTGTCTGTAGATTTACAACAACTATGTTGCCATCGGCACATAAAGATTGTTGTAGACCAATATAAAATTAAACTAATATATATATATATATATATAAGTCACAAGTTGCATCAATGTAGGTCGGATTTCGGAAAGTTTTTAAGGGTTGGGCCTATAGACACGTCAACGCCAAAACAACAGTACTCTGGTATATGTTACAAGAATTATAATCTGGATCTTGCGTGAGAGAACATATATACATTTTACAAACATGGATATATTCCAATTAAATAAATAACCAAACCGTCCGTCCTTGAGACTTGTCAGTGGATTTGTTGGTTCCGAGGATCTCCTTGGCTAACTGTGGATATACGCAAGTGGTGTTTGGGTGTGGTGCTCCGTTGGCTTCCCGAATTAATTGACGAATATCCGTCCAGTAAATAGAGTGTAGCTGTTCCTTGGGAGAGCCAGGTAAGATTACGATGAAGTGAGGGAATGGGTGGTGGCTGAGGTAAAGAGCCAAAACTACCTCGTGCAAACCCTGGTGGAGTGTACAAGATAACAACACATGACTAAACATCACCATAGCACTACCTTTCCCAAAGTGACTAATTCGCCCACGAGAATTTCCCAATAAGGCAACTTAACATACATTGGTCATACAATAATGGACGGCATTTAACAAAATATACTGCTCTCAGCAATCAAAATACTACATTTTCCTCAATACACATTTCCTACTCTTTTCTCTGAAATAAATTTCTTGTGGATACTATAGGATAATACATCAGTACGTTTTACTACATTGTCTTTGTTTCACTTTTACACCTCACACATTTGACGGCTTTTGCATTTCTATTTACACTATTAATGCACCCCATGTTTGGCTTTTGCGCTTGCATTTCTGTTTGCACTTACAGCTCGCCTTCAATAATTTTCCCTAACCTCATGCTTCCTGTAGGTTTCACCATAACCCTAAGTTTGGTGAGAAATACTATAACATTTTCACCTTTTCACTAATACTTTTCACTATAATAATAAATACAACTTACGGATCTCCGGAATGAATTTGTCAGTACTGAATGGACTCTCCAATTTCCTTAGGTGGGGCTTAAATGCCCAGAGCCTCCAAGACCTTTTGTACTTTTATTTTCTTAGATTATCAACCTCAGCGACAATATCTGCTCTGCAATGATCGACCTCTGCGACGAATTGTTTTTATTTTGTCTCCACAGTAGACATTAACATTTTACCCTGAATGGTAAATCTGCCCTTGGCAGTAAAAAAAGGTCGGAGTCTGCTCCTCGATTCTAGTTCATCCCCGTTACAAGATGTTCAGCAACTGCCTGCTTTTCGCGGGAGACGCCCTACCCACAACATCCCTTTAGCTGTTTATGGGCTTAACATTTCACCACTTTGCTTAACAATAGAAAGATATGCGGCCTAGGCTATACAGACTGGCTCTGCTTTCTGAGAGAGATCGACCTACTTCAAGTTAACAGAGGGCAGCAACCAAGAATTTAATTTAGCTCTCTGCGACAATATATATATATATATATATATATATATATAAAAGTATTACAAGTTTACAAGCAAAGAGATCAATTGAAGTTCGCTTAGGGAATCAGGTTAACTGTTTCCCTTTATAACATAACAACGATGTAAAGCATGAATGGAACTTAAATATTTAGAAGTATAAGCATTCCGGTATAGCAAAAAGAATTATCACATCGAAACTAAGCTATTCACTTATAACATTCAGCACTAATCTCAATAGCGAAAATTGATGCAATTTACAATCAAAATGCAGTACATCAGTGTTTGAAGGAATTACTAGAACCATTTAACTTTCGATGAATGCCAGTCTTGCCCTTTTCAGTGGAATTAATATTCATGACATTCAACAGAGTGGTAAATTTTGATGATATACTTAAAAAAATAACTTTTGGCCGACTAACATTGTCAAAACCCATTAAATTAAAATTTTCTTTTTAAATAATATCAAAAATTTCCTACGTTTGCATTTTCGACGGTCGTTTGAGTTTGTGACAATAAACGAGGTAAATGTCCGTCAGTCCGTAAGGCTACAAAAAGAAAGTGTTGTTCTACTACAAATACTTGTATGAACACAAAATAAAATAATACGACGTTACTCCGTAGTAAAACAACATAATTTCTGTATGTTTACGGAGAATTCTCGTTAATTCATGACAATTTTTAACAGTGTAGCCTTTCATGAATATTGTTTGTCAATAGCGTTACGTTTTTACGGACGCCCAGTGCATGGTTATGGGTATGCATGAACTACCCGCAATAACAGCATTCCATTTCTTTAGTCTACCTGACCATCAAACAGAAACAATTGAAAGCGTGTTTAAAAGGTTCATAGTACACTTAAATAATAAAATATGTAGCATCATTTCCCATCTAAGCCCTACGTATTTCTCATCCCAAGACATCATTGAAGGTATTAAGCCAAAATCCAAAAAAGTTTGCAGAACCAAACAGAAGAACCCTATGACACTGCTGAAGTAATGAGTAAATTTCTTATAATAAGAGAGTAGTAAATATTTTGTCTGTGCCCATGCATAAAAGGCCAGCTACGCCACTAGATACAACCAACTGAATGGTCATACAGATAGTGGTTATTGACTGGTCAAATGTTTTATGGTTTAGTAGTATATATGTACTTACCACATTCGGGACTATTGTTGTGAACGGTTTGATACACCGCCTCGTCAGGAAAGTTATCACGTCCCCTTCGGGCAAATCCTGGCATCACTCGGGCTGTATATAGGCCATAACAAGCTGCTAACGTTAGGGTAGGGCTTTTGCACTGTAATTTACGGCAGACTGGCCTCTGCCTCTGCTTCTACCTAGGGGTTTGGCCTCGGTTTCGGATTGTGTAGCCTCAGCCTCTTCCTCGGGACCTGTGGCCTCGACTATATAACACTGGAGATTTGCAGCAAAATACCGGATGATATTAAAACAATTCCATGCAAGGCAAGGTGCTTATATCAATCAGGCTACGCGTTATTCACGCCAACAATGGAGTTACCTTCTCGGTTGCTTGGAGGTAACTCCAACATGGCGGTACAGACACACGTAGCTGTGACGTCACGTGCAAGACCTCTATAGTAAGCTTTATGTGTGTCTGCGAATGTCTCTGGTAACTATATGACGTACGTGGGTAACAGTGCCGTGAAGCTCGCCGAGAATTGGTGTTCCAGGACCAAGTTCAGTTATTGAAAAGTGTAAAACTCACCCAAATATTAGCAAATACTACGGTTCTTAAACAGCAATTCTCGTCATCCTAGAGAGTTCTTATTCTCCCAAGTATAGCTCCTCCCATAACTGTGTAAAGCTCCTCCTTGTGCAGGCACAAACCTATTTTATTGCTTAATGCCATGTCCTGGTGAGTGTACAAGGCTATGGGTTGCAATACAAACACTGTCTCTGCATTGTCTGGAATGTGATCCACTTTTTATCTTTTGAATTTTCAAACTTTGATGTCAATCGAAGAACAGTCACCAACAACGAATTTTGATACCCAACACTAAAAATATACTTGGGGTGACAAGTGTTTGTCTTAAAGTATCAAAAGTTATCCATCCCAACCAAATTATCAGAGGACCACTTCACTCCACTCCTCCATGATGGCCAACTATGACCCATTTAAGGGAGTATGTTACTATACGTGACCAGAGATGATTGAGGATGGTATTTCATGGGGTCCAAACTAGAAAAAAGATTGATCATTTACTAAGGTGAGGGTATAAGATTCTCTTAATCGGTTATGTAATACAGCTGTTTATGCGAAACAAAGTCGAATTAAAAACATAATATTGCAATGTTCGCATTTCTATGACAGAAGTAAGATTCAGAACAAAAAATGCAAAAAGTGGGCTCACCCCATAGCATCTGCAAATGGCCAAAAATGTTGCTATCGTTACATAAAATGATTTTTTGTTGCATTTCCTCTTTAGTCAGGTCTGTTTGAGAGCCTCTTTAAAGATTAATGATCATGAACTTTTAAACTCCGAAATACTATATGGTAGATATTATTGTACGTAGGGTAAGATGTTCATGTGATCCTTTTTCATGTATGCCAGCCATATATAAATAACCAGGAAGCCAAAAGGCTTAGTGATTCCTTACCACTTGGATATAAGTTTAATACAGTGGTTTCAAGTTGATAGATTCATGGTGAAGTTCTATACTGTGCTTACATAATCTAAATCACAGAGCGTGATATGATGTAAATGGTCCTACTCATACATCAGGTTCTTGCTTTCAGTTGTGGTTGCTACATAACAGATATAAGACCTAAAATATGTTTCTTACTTGACAATTAAATCATGTCAACATTGTTAACAAAGTCTGACCCCTGGTAACTTCAAATAACCTTTGACTTACACCACAAAAATAGAAATCATGTGATCAATATGGAGCACACATATGCAATTAATACTTAATTTTGTGTTGAAATATCAAATTTTTATCAGGTTTTTATTTTGACCTCTAGTGACCTCAAATGACCTTTGATCTTCACCAAATGCTATAGAGATTAGGGACGTAATATTGAATAGCAACATGGCAAGCATGAGATTGATACATATTTTTCTTCTTGAAATATACAATGTTTACGATGATTCTACAATTCGACCTCTAGTGACCTCACATGACTTTTGACCTCCACGAAAACTCATAGAGACCATCTATTCTTTCTGGGGCACCTGCATGCTTCATACCAGATAAATACAAATTTTCTTCTTGAGATATCATGATTATAAAAATTCCTGCCGTTTGACCTCGGTGACCTCACCTCAGAGGATATTTGACTACCAGTTAAAAGAATAGGGATCATTCGCTCAACAGGAGGTTTCACCATTTCTAATATGATATTCCACAAGGTTAAAGAATCATAAGATATCGTGTTTTCACGTAGTTTTCAAGGTTCACACTTCTTGACCCCAAATGACCGTTGACCTCCACCCTAGTCTACGGGGTTTTCTACTTAGTATAGAAAAATCACATGCCAAGTATGAGATTCATCAATGTTTTTCTTCTTTAGATATTGTGTCTGAAAGTTTTCTTCATGACCTCTGGTAACCCTTATGACCATTCACCTCCACCTAACAGAATAGGGATCATCTACTTAATATGGCCCATCCACGAAACAAATATGAGATAACTCGAGTTAACGCACCTCGACATACCGTGTCCACGAGCAGATTTCAAGGTTTACACTGTTTGAGCTCTGGTTCTCACAAACGACCTTTGAAAGCCACCAAACTAAAATGTTTTTAACTGAATATTGCACACTCACATACCAAGTATGGGATTTATCGAAGTTCTCTTCTTGGGATATCATGCTTGCAAGGTTTTCGCAGTTTAACCTTTGGCGACCTCAAATGGCCTTTGAACTCCACCTCAAACAATAGGGACCACTTACTTAATATGGTCCATCTAAACACCAAGTATGAGATCACAATGGTTACCTTTCTTGAGATACCGTGTTTATGAGCAGATTTCACGGTTAACACCATTTGAACTCTGTTGACTTCAAATGACCTTTGACCTCCACCAAACTCCATGGGATTCTTAATGTAGGACACCCACATGTCAAGTATGAGATTCATTAAAGTTTCCTTTCTTGAGATATCGTGTTTTCCAGGTTTTCATAGTTTGAGCTCTGGTGACCTCAAATGACCATTGACCTCCATCAAAAACAACATGACATTATTTGTTTAATGTGAACCATCTTCACACCAAGTATGTTATCAGTCAAGGTTACACCTCTTGAGATATCTTGTTTACATGCAAAGTGTCACATGCACACAAACATAAATACACACACGACATCACCCCGCAAAGATTCCTTTTGCGTTCGACAAGGAATAACCAGAAAGCCCAAAGGCTTAGTGATTCTTTGCAAAAAGGGGGTACTTTGTTACACTGAGGTTCATCTCTCAGATTTATACTTCTTCAAGTTGGCTATATACTTTTTAAGATCTTTTCACAATTTGTCATATCTATGGCGGTTGCTCCTAACGATGGCGATATTCTCTCTACTAGTGTTCGCAACTCGGAGTGTCGATATGCGCTTATGAAGCAACATGGACATTTGGAAAAATGACAATCTAGCCACTAAATTTAAACCGGGCCAAAAAAGGTATTAAATAGATTTGGCTGAGCTCTTTACATTCAAAACGTGGAGATAAAATGAATTACTTAACAAGTCGAGTAGGACTAACCTTCCCCCTGAGGTGCACTTCAAATATTTTGTGAGATACCTTAATTTCCGATGTCAGAAAATCGCATCTCAAAATGTGATTTTCCTCGGGACTCCACGATCCCCATCAGTGGCCGCGGAGGTGGAAGGATATGTGGTCACTTATTACCAAGAATACGAATTGCCCTGCCGCGCATAAACAAGCGACACTTGTAGATAACACTATATATAACTTTTGCAATAAGAAATGAGGTAAGTCGCTTACACAAAAATGTTTTCGAAAAGCCTTTTCTCACTGTGTGCGAAATTTCGGCTACAGTATCATATTTCTACTTTTAGGACAGCTTGGGATTTGTATTAATTATTCCAAACCCCATGCAACCCCAGCCACCCTAATTCTTACCCCTCCTGTCCACAAGACAAGCCCCTTGAATGATCAAACCTTTGGCATTCCTTAAAAAAAATGCATTATTTACGTTTATGTGTTTATGTTCCCTTTGACGTCATCTGATAACACCCTACACTGTCTCACCTGCCGATGTCCCAGAGCTTCCGCCTAACCAATGTGATACCCGTGAATCACAAGGGCTCTGGGGTGGGCTCTGAAACCAGGGAGGTTTTAGGTGGGAGATACATCGACCAAATCGTTCAGACAGTATATGTACATGAAAGTGATTTCACCGGGTTTCTTTGTATCAAGGAATCCCTAGACGAAGGTCTTTTTTATACATACACTGAAGTGAGGTTTGTTTACAGTTTACAGTTTCATAAACTTTATTTCAGACTCTTTCATCTGGTGATGAGAGGCATATGAAGTATATATATATATATATATATATATGTATGTACATAAATACACACATATACAGACATTTTTCCGCCAATGAGGGTTTTCACTAACACGACTCGCATCAAACGTTTAAATAATGTACTTTCAATTGTGCCCCCACGCTTTTAATATGTTTTCTGCTGGAAAGATTGTTCCAGCCTATACATTTCTCTCAGTTTTTAGCAAAGTTTCCCATCATTAAAAACATATTCGAAAAGTAAGTCGTAAAGAAATTTTTAGCTGAGTTTAAATGAAATGATATGTGTGATGAATAACTAAGAACTGTTAAATTTTCATTTTGTATGACGGTTGGCAAAGGAAAGTTCAACGTGAGGGTTGTGTCTTCCCCTTGTCATTTCGACAATGCATCACTGATCCTAGTTGATCGTGGTATTGTAACAAAAATTTTGAGAAGAAAGGCAACATTACTGTCGGAAACGAACACTGCTTCAGAAAGACTGTGGAACATTGGATATCCTTCCCAACACTTAAATCTCCTTCCCAACACCTCCCTGTGGAAACGTACATTTTTGAGAGTATTTCACGCCTCCAACAATAATATGAGATTTCAATGATTAGGTTCCTAGTTTTTTTGGTCAAAGGTTGAACGTGGCGATATTTTCTTTCATCATTGGTAGCGAAAAGTCAGCTCGAGCTACCTTGCATAACCGTTCATGCACTAAGTACAAAATAGAAGACGTCTAAAAGTATTTGATGGAAGTACTAAGGCAAGTCCCAAGCCTTTTAGGGCAAGTCACAAGAAGAATCTCGAGTCAAATAGCTCAAGTATCGAGTAAAGCATAGGCGAAGGAGGCGGGGGGCTTCAGCCCTCCCCAACAAGATATTTTCCTTAAAATTCGGGCAATATGCTGCTTTTTTGGGGCATGATCGGGCACATGTAAGTAGATATCACTTGCATTTTCTGGGCAAGTCACAACCGCCCCAATCAAATTAGGCTCCTACGCCTATGGAGTAAAGTTTCAAGTCTTTTAGGGTTTGGGCCAAATTGTTAACTTGACGTTGTTTGAAAATGGTAATATGACTTGATTGTGAGAGCATGTATTGTTCTTTCATTGTAAAAACTGCAGAAATTCTCATCACGTGGCGGCGATACGGGGGACAGTATTTGAGAAATCGCCATTGACTTCGATTTTTCACACAGAAAATTATTTGAAAATGGGGTCATGCCACTCTTAGTATTGAGAACAAATCGCCGCCAATGGAATTCAGTTCTTAACGTTGTTGCTTGTCTCATTCCCTTTTTCAGTTAGCGACCCTTGGCTTTTCGTACTCTTTACGTACCGTACATAACAAAAAGGGTTTGCAACACTAGGAACACAAATTACACAAAATTAATCTCGTAAGTTAAGAATATTTGTCTAAACTTTCTGACCAATTGACTTAATTTCTGACCAATTTTAATCCTCATTGACTGATTCGTGACTAGTAATTTTTATTCCAAGATTGTAGTAATAAGACAGATAGCATCCGAAATTCAAGTAGTTAACGGGTTGTTGATAGAAACACCGCTCTGACTAACATGTGTTTTCAGCCTACATGCACAGCTAATTTTTACGGCAGGGAGCGCGGCAAACGCCGGGATACGACTGTAATATTTCCTGGAAAAAAATATACAAGGAAGTATGCAGGGACTAGGGCTGGTGCGTAGCCTACACTGTTCTGCTCACACTGTGAGCCTTTTTCGCCTATAAGCACGTTGCTCAAGTCTATACAAATGGTAGCCTACTATACAGATTTTTTTGCAATAATCACGATTTTATAAAGCAGTTTTAGGAATGCACACTTGTAATTAACATTTAAAAACGTTTAGATACTGCTAGCATAAAATGTCTATAGAGTTTAAATCATAAACAGCTGTTTTGAGGGTGTGTAAACAAGGCAGATAAAGAGAAGGAGATAATCTTTTCTGAGGGCTGTACCCTCACATGAAAGGCCCGAAAGTAGGTTTAGGCTGGGAAAGGTCCCCATCCTGAAAATTGTGAATAAGTAAGACTAAATATGGAATTTTCGGGTTCTGATGACCTTAAAAGTATTATAGCACAGTGAAAATATCATCACTCTATCAGCAATATATACGAAAACCAACGACTTCAAAATGCCTGAAAACTGGAAGCAGTAAATTTAAATGTTCTCAAGTTTTCGCAAGTTGGAGATCGGTCAACTGGATTCGCTCTTAGCAGGGGAGTATTGAACTTGTCACAATTATCAAGGCAAAGTAGTAGGAAGACATTGTGATGCTGTAAGGCACAATATCGTGTACTGTTTTAAGTGTTAGCAATACGGGGATGGGGCCGTGAGTAAAGTTCTTCAGGGGGCAGTAATGCTAGCTACGCCATTGCTGCCCATGCAGGCAAACAACCCACATCACACACAGCTGATGAGAAATCTCAGAAATGGTCGAACTTTAAAAGGATGTATCTTAAAAACGGGGAAAGATACTCAAATAATTCCAACAGATTTTTTATCAGGGATCTTAATCTATCGCTACTGTGTAAAACAGCTTGCCGGTTACATGTCTACATACCTGTAAACGGAATGCAAAATGCAGTTAAGTTAAACATTCATTTCTGTAGAATTCAACATTTTCCAGAATTAGTCCCTAATATGCTGGAACGCTCACTATTTTGATCAATGTGATTCTTCCACATAAGGCAAATATCTTTGGTCCCTATCGTGAGATATCGTGCCATATCGTGCTTCTTTTAAGAAATTTAGTAGTCTCTCCCATGTGGACAGCAGCAATAGGATTCTTTATGTTCTTCATGTGCTAAATACAAACATGCTAGGTATAAATCTTTAATCTATATATTTCCTAGCATGAAATACCCTCAAAAAAAAGTTTTCACATTTTGTGCATAGGATGACCTTTGACCTCCGCAAAAACTAGTCTGATCAAGTAACATATTGTAACGTTGTGGAATAGGTCGTGCCGGGGGCCACGGGATTATGTGGGATGATTGTCTACTGGGATGATCCGGTTTTTGTACGTGGATTAAAGATTTCTTCCTGTCAGCCCTGTGGACCATTGTCCCCCTTCATGGATTATCCCTCCCGAATTATGTAAGGTCATATAACAATATGTAGGGTTATGTAACATGATGTAACGCTTTCTATTTCCTAAAATGGAAAAGCGAGTTAAGAATTCTAGTGAGACAGTGCGTTTCTTTTGTTCACGTAAAATGTATGCAAAGTTGCCTTATATTATAAGTTTACAAGACCCTCGTGAATGGGATTTTTATTTTAAAACCATTGTATTCCTTTTTGTATATAATCATGTTTTCTTTAGTAAGATAGTCAGTTGAACTCAGGATCTTACACTGACAGGAACGTGTTTAGTACACAGACGTCGGCTGTTAACTTATTGGCAGGGAACGGAATACGCCCTTTAACTTAAGTTCAGACTTAGACGATCTGCTGCAACGCATTCTTTTATATCTGAGTTATTTTGTACATTGTATTTTGTTATCTCTAAAGTTCCATTAAACAGCTAAGATCTCTAATACCGGACTTCGAGTGATTTTTGAACCGTTTTCTTCAGTCGCCCCTTGGGCCAATTAAAACACGACAACTTAGGCCAAGTCTCCATCCTGCCGGCCGCATCGCTACCCAGAAGACACCAGCATCCCCTTAAAAACAAATCTATATCTGGCACACCATGTAGGGTGCATATTTGTTTGAAGACATTTTTGTTCAACGTCCATTCGATTTTATCATTAAATACTTTAGATTTTCTATCTGCAGTTGTATTTTGCACACCTGGTAAGTATGTGGCTGTTAACCAGATGTCCCTACGCCGGCACCAGTCCCACAACGTTTGCGCCATTGCATTGCAAGAAATTGATTTTGTACCTCCCATTTTATTAGCATATGCCACTGCTGTGGTATTATCCATGCGCAGATGTACATGGATATTGTATTATTGTGAGCAATAAGATTGCAATGCTAAGAAACCTGCAATCATTTTTAAATAGTTAATTTCGTTATTTTGTGCTCTCCTCATTTCTTGTGTATTCCATCGGCCACCAATATCCGATTGACCATCAGTGGCGCCCCACCCCAGGCCGGATGCATCAGTTGTAATACACAAGGATGGATCACCTTTGTGAATTTTACTAAGTGTAGGCTTTGTCAACATGGCCCACCCACCATAACAGTTCTTGTCTTGCAGCCAATGATATTGTCATTGGTCGGTCAAAATGACCTTGAAATTTTTTGAGAGCCATTATTTTATCCTTTTCCAATTCACGATAATGTAGGGGTCCATACTGTACTGCCGGAAAGGCTGCTACCAGTTTTCCCAGTAGAGATGCTACT
>WURT03666613.1:0-17715 GCA_009936505.3 Holothuria glaberrima | reverse complement strand
CATAAATTTCAATAGCATACCTTAACTTGGAATAAATAAACGAATAATATACTTGAATAGCAGAAGTTTTAGGAAGGGTACCCCTAAGATGATAAAAATATCAATCAATACTGCAAGTGCTGTTGAGTTATTATATCATATTTTTGTTGTCAGCAGTCTTGATGGTGATGTTATGTGCCTAAAATTTAAAATGGTAAATACTTATGGTTGCCCATCATCCATAACACAACTTTACTTAATAAATTTAACTCCCTTCGTGGGAAATAAACATTTTTCCAGCCCTGTTTGTAAATAGAATGATGTATTTATAGTAAGATGTGCAGAACAGTATCAAGGATTTGGGAGTGCCAATAAATGTAGCTGGGTTATCAAATTGTGAATAAGCTGATCTTGTTTCAGAAATCACCCTTCTTTTATAAGGTACTGGCGTCAACCTTTACATACAGGGGTGGGGAGACTTGGTTGTGGGGTAATTGTGACTATAGAGAAAGTCCATGAGAACTGGACACTGGCGTCAGACAAGGGTCACACATGTAGGTTAAACACAGTAAGAGGAGTAAGGACCACATGCTACTGGCAATGAGTTACCAGTCCCTGTAATTATTTGTGCAAACTGTTTCCAAAGCTGGTATTTTTCAGAATGATTGCAATGAAGTACAGTAGTAGTTGTAATTTGTGTGTCATTTTTTGGATGGTATGACATGAATTCTGCATCTAAAACATCAACCTGTTTGTACTTAACCCTTCTAAAGATTGTGTGCATATTGGTTGGATTCATTTGGTATGCCCTCCCCTATTTCTTTCTTACGGTTTCTCATTATCAGGTGAAGAGAGTCCTTTCAGCACCAGGCCCCTTTCTGTGGTATAGTCTCCAAAGCCTTCCCCTCTACCCAGCTTACAACTTTTCAGAGTCTGCACATTTATCCAGGGTATCGAATAATAAATCCACTATAACCTAGCTTTACCATGACTCAACAAAGTCACTGAATAGATATGTAAACATTCTTTTCCCACAGTAAAAGATAGTTTGACAATGAATTGAACTGCAGTGACTACCAAGTTTATCTGGACTTGTATTTAATTTATAAAAAGCTTGAACCTATAGTCAAATTTTACAGCCTAGCTTGCCAAGTACCTGGGTTTATAAAACAACTTCATCTCATGTTTGTTCAATTATCAAAGTCGTCAAAGGTGCTTTACAATTCAAATACTCTGTGCTGATATCATATTTGATTGTCATATTTTTCATCTACCTGCACAGGCCATGAGTTTTAAGATCACTGGTTTTTTATGCAAGGTTTATCCTGGCAAAGGTACTTCGACGACTAAGATTTTTCATGACACTTCGATTAATTGTAAGGATTTCTGAATGATATGTTGAGGAGCTCAATTATTTGAAAAGCCCATCTAACATAGAATGGGTCAGAAAACAGATATCAAGAATTCCTCTTGAGATTATTTCATCAGGAGGTCTAAAGGAGGGTTTAAGAAAAGTGTCTAGTTCTTGGGGCTGAAATGGAAAATTCATCTAGGTTAGACATCATCAATGCAATTAATTGCCCCTCTTTACTTCTTATTTAGAATTGTAACAAACATGTTTGTTTTTCCTTATATAATGCATATAGTAAGGATAACCATAAGTCACACTTTACTTTTTAAATAATGGTTTTAATTATTTTTCTCGGAATTCCCCTTCCAAATTGAATCTCCATAAATTGACTGGTTACACTACAGCAGTAAATTCCCTTGATTACCTTCTGTTGCTTCCCCTTGTTGAAATAACCTTTGGTAATTTACAGCAAACTTTGGCAAATTATCATTGCCATTTATTTTGCTCATTTCAAAGTTATCGTGGCATTTTCAAGTAGACTATTATAAACAAAGTGTTTCTGTAGTCATTTCAAATGGGAGTTTGTGTATCATATTGGCTGTAAGGTTTTCTATCAAAGTGGTTGTGTCTGCCATAGTTCATGACAGTAAAAATAATGGAAAGTAAACAGAAAATGCACAAAAGTATACCATGAAACCCGTTAATGATGCTTCTGCATGCTCAGTAATTCTTTGTAATGTGACGATGTTTGAATTTGTGCATCATGGCATAGTCTGTCTTAAAGGTATTCCCTTCTTCCATCTTTTCCTGAAAACCATCAAGTAAAGTAACCAAAGTGTCTTCTATCTTTTCCCCCTCCAATGACAAAGACTGTAATACCCACAGCTTATTACAGATCTGACAAACTGGGTCATTACAGTACCTCCATCACATGTAAAACTGGATGAAAAAATACTGCTTTTTGTTGAGGGGGGAGGGGAGAGAAGGTGTGGGATAGGGTTGTCAGTGAAAGGAATTTTTTGTTTTCCTGTGGTACGTGCTAAACAGTGGCAAGATTATTCCTTTAAAGATGTAGTATTGGGAAAAACCTTTTTCACTTTGTGCTGTATGCTGCCAATTCCATCTCCCAAGTGTATTAATGTTTTGGCATTTTTTTGGATGTAAAGTGGAAAAGAATTAGCTTTGGGAACATAACATATCCAGAATGTTGAGAAATGTTGGCACCATACATAACTTTGTATAAAGGCTTGTTGTTGATACCACTTAAACAGGTCAATATTTTTTGAGTAAAAATGAAGTCTTGTGATGAAAACAAGAGAGTTGAAGTCCAGGTTATGTTTTGTAAATATCCATAGTTGCTTTGAACAAGGTGCCTAGATGCCTAGGGACTTGTCATGTGGCCTGCATTCATTGTTAACACTGTGACCAAATTTGATATAGGAGTTTCCACCCATGTTTAAATTAGCTTGGTATTGACTTTTTACAAAGTTTGTAAACATGTAATTTTTAAGAGTTCATGGCATTCAACTTGGGTCAAATTGCCAACAATAGGTAAGTTGAATAGGTAAGGTGGTACGAGCTGTTCCAGTGGTTGCTCTTTGGTTATAGCATCCATCTAATAGCTGGGAAGCAAGGATCAAATCCTGCATAGACTGGAAAAATTGAATGGGTTGTCTTTTTTGGTTGTTGTGTCCAGTATGAGATTAGAACTAGATGTAAAATACATGTGTGAGTTCGAAAAGTTTAGACAGCTCATCAGCTATTGAGTAATCCGTAGGGATTTAAGAATGAAAAGATGAGTGACAAGAAAAACCAAATCTCTGACAACCAATTGTTGATTTTTAAGTTCAGCTGCATGTATAAATGTAGGATAATGGTACTGTTTTGGCATGATGGTACTTGTCATAGGTTCAAAAGTTGTGAATCTGGGAATAGCTTCCATAGGGAGATCGCTTTTGGGGGAAACTTTGAGCAGATGGAAGATTGTTTGGCTTTTTTGTACAGTACATGAAAACAATACGTGCATTAAACAAACTGTGGGAAATTTGACGTGTTTCCTGGGAAATAAACATTTTTTTCAGCCCTGGCAGATGGTGTTACATGGTGTCCTAGTCAAGAGAATTAGGCCTAACTCTTAATTACTGTAATGCAGCTATAGCACATGCACTACAGTATATGCACAACTGGTGACAGGTTTTTTTAAGTCCCTCGTTTGAAAAAGCAGGGTTCCTATTTCATTTGAAGATTATTCAGAATTTAGAACCAAAGCTTGTTTGCTTCATATTCTGTTTGAATACCATTGTTAACCTGATTGTTGTTTTTCGGTGCCCTACTGTACAACCTTCACAACAATGAAGTTTAACTACAGTACTACAAAGTGTTCTGTGACCTGTGACTTCTGAAAAACTGTTTAAAAAGCTTTTTGGTTTGCAGCAATATACTTAGTTACTGTCAACATGCAGTGCTAGGGGGAGTTGCTATTTAAGCCCTGTATTTTGGGTCATTTGATAACTTTATGTTTGCTGTGCACCCTGGACAATGATGATTAGTTTCTATTTGGCTTCAGGGAATAACAGATTGGAGGGAAGCACGCCCGTCGTCCCATTACAGGGTTTAGCAAATGACTTGCTATTGAAGCATGCTTGCCACGTGGTGACGATGGGCAAAGGTCTGTAATGAAAAACATGCTTTGTTGGCTAAAACTGCAGTGCCATTTAAATTACTTAAACTTTGAATGAAATGATCACTTTCAGCTATAAGCATACTGTAACATTTTAGGATTGAGCTCAAAATTGGCAGAAGTTTAAATAATATAATATTATGGTTGTAAAGTTGACTGGCTTGCCGGGAAATAAACGTTTGTTACAGTCCCGTCCATTATGGCCAAACTGAGTTGTTTGGTACATGTCAGTAATGTTTTTTTTGAGCCATTACCTTATAGGGGTCCCTGTAGCCACATGGGGGAGACCATGGGATATAACTTTCACTTTTCCAGTAGGGTGGGGACATGGCCAGGATATTGGATGGTGTTTCACAAAGGACAGAAAACAGGGATTCAGCTGTCAGTTTGTGGAGCAGTTCAAGAACAGAAGAAATATTATTGCTGCTTTGGAGTACAGCATGTGTTGCACCACATTGTCACTGATTGACAGGCTTAGAGTATGGTGGCTTTTAAAAGTAATATACTCAGTGTGGTAACAGCAAATAACTCCACTGACAGTTGTACAGTTGATGACCTGCTGGGAATGTTTTAGTTAAAAAGCAATGCAGTATTTAATTTACAGTGACTTACATGATGATGTAAAACACACCATATATAAAACTTACAAACCATACAAGAAAAATGTAAATGTCTGCTTTTGTCAAATATGACACAAACATCTTCCTTGTTTGAGCAAAACCTTTACATATGGGAATCTCCCTCCAATAAGAACTGATCTCTTTCTTTCAACTTGCATGCTGTCCTGTTAAACCCGGATGCCAGGGTTGCTCTTAATCTCAAACAGTGTAACAAAACCAAATATCTATTTATCACATGCTCATATCTTAAAATATTTCATGTTTTGATATTTTTTTAGACTTTGTAACAGATGGAACAGATGTTTTAGACCATTACAGTGTAGACAGGAGTCAGAATTGAAGGCTGTTAAACTTGCAAAAGGAGTGAAAGCAACTTGCAGACAGGCATTTGTTGACATCATAATTACATATCTTAACAAATGGGGAAATGTAAAAAAAAAAAAAAAAAAAAAACGATACACTTGGTAAAGTTGTCAAAATTTTATGTTGCAGGCCCAAGGTTAAAGACAGACAGCTGAAGAAATGTGATCTAAGTTGTTGAAAATCTCATGCAAATTAGCAGAAGAAACACCATGTGAATATACAGGTCAAGAGATGTTGCCACAGGCTAGCTAAGCTTTGTGTTCATGTTACAGTAGCCTATTGTCATACCACAGGTGATTGCGTGCTATGTAATGTCCAGTATGTACGTACGGTTCTATGACAGTGGAATCAACTTGAGTAAGCTAACCTACATCACATGACCCCCCCCCCCCACCCCATGTTGGCTTCAGATTGGAGGCATATTGCATTTTGATATGCATCCTCCAGTTATATACTCAATGACTCACTGCTACTGTACCATTTTTGAGCATTACAGTGTATGTACTTAATTTTTGAAAGAGGTTTGTAATTACTTTACAGCTCACACCAGGGTGAAGGAGCCATCAGAATTGTCCATTATTGAGGTCAAAGATCGTCTTGTTTTTATATGTATCAATTGTGAATTTTACATCATGGGATATTAATCTATTGCACTCCTGCTTTCCTCATATATTGTACTTATGAAAAATCCCATTTATTCCTTAATATCTATGGCAGTGTGTACAGAACCTAGAGGGAGGCACTATTCCCACTGTACTTGCATTGGCTACTTTGTTTAAAGCAATTAGTCTTCCTTGTTCTTTGCTGAATTAAATCAACATCAGTCATTATACTTGTCATGAAATGTTTTTTTCCTTTTTTGGAATTTGTAAAAATTGAAGGGAAAATGCAGTCACCCCAATCAGAGTTAGTATGCCCGGCCCTGTCACTCTACTTTATGAATGGCCTGTTTTGATCATGTGACAATATTTTGTTTAGTGAACTGTGAAATTCAAAGAGAATTTCTCCTTGTTTTACCTAATGTTTGTAATAGTTATGATTTTTCAAAGTAAATTGTTGGGCGACTGCCTATTGCCTTTAAAAGATGACATTTGGTTTTTATAAACATGTTCATATAGACAGGAAAGTAAGTATTGCAAAGAGACTTGCCATTTTAGACATGGCGACTCTAGGGGCATACAGACTTCCGTCATTTTGGATTGTAAACATTGTTTACGGAAATAGTATTTCAAAGGAATGGGAAAGTTTTATGGACCACTCTATGCAACCCATGCCGTTATGCCCGTTGGGTAAAAGAATGCTTATTTGTATATTATCAGAGCTAGTTATCAGGAAAGGACAGTGGGGACTTCAGTACATGTCAGTGATATCAGATATCAAACGTTTTTCCTGCAAGCTCTGATACACATTATAAAAAAAAGTCAAGCCAAAAAAAAAAAAAAAAAAAGTGGGGTACTTGCTCACTTTGTGAAGATGTTAAAGTCATTGGCCTTGTTGGAAGCATAATATCTCAGAAATACACACACACAAATAGAAAATTAATAGAAAAATAAAAAGAATAGGGATTTGGAAAAATGGAGCAAACGTTTGAAAAAAGGGCCCATTCAGTAGTATCTTTTACTTGATCAAGGAACAAAAATTTACTGTGGTATTGAGAGAACATTCTCATTATCTTGGTGACAGTTCTTCTTTAGAGCTCGTCTGTCTTGTTGCTGAGCTAGTTACTTAGTCAGACGAGGACGTGCTACGGCTCAGTTTCTAACCAGTTGGTTTAAGTCGGGCCGGTTGAGTTGTCTAGACCTGGTTATCATTTATTATCAAAACCATTATGCCTTAGAATGTCTCAATCTTCAGTCATGTTCCCAGATGCCCCTTTTCTCTCACTGTATTGGAAAAAATTGCTAAAGTACATGTGGTAGCCAACCTCTCCTTTCCCTTTATGAAAATGGAACCACCTTAAAATTATTCATAAACATTTACATACATCCTTTTAATGACCTCTCAGGTATATTTCATGGTCATGTTGCTTCTAAGTAGGAATATTGCCTTTGACATGTAAACCAAGGAGATTTCATACCTCATTGTCAACTTTTTTTTTGTGATTAAAATTTTACATCTACTCATTTTAGCATAGCTGGGTATGTAAAAGTCATAATGATAATAATGACTTGCCTTGCAATGCTTGTCAGTAATTTTGCTGTACTAACAGACATGTAAGGCCTTTTTTTTTGGGGGGGGGGAGAGGTAGGGAGATAAACACACTCCAAGTGAGGACTGTTTCTTTCTAGTTCCTACAATAAAGTATTTCCCCCTTAATTCTTTCCATTTCAAGTTGGGTTTTCCTTACAAAATACAAAATATTGTAGCATTGTAATCCTGTAATGTCGAACGAACTTTTTCAAATGGTGGTGACAGCATTTAGGTGAATTGTGAACTTCCACTCTTAAACTGCACTGTGCCAAAGCATAACATCTTAATTGCTAAGTGGGAAGGGTATCAAACTGGGGGGGGGGTTGGCATGAGGGAGAGGTAGAGGGGGCAGAACATACACCTCCAAGCAACCACTTTGAATTGTATCATTTTAAAGTTTCATTTGTGTGTTACTAGCATTCTTTCAGTTTCATTTCTATTTATTATGACAAACCTGGAGGGTTAGCTTCACACTAAGGAAGTTACAGTTGCTGTCACAAAGGAGACATAATGAGGTAAAAATAATTTAAATACTTTTACAACAAAAGGATAATTCTTGTTGTGGCAAGGTTAGAGCAGAAAAGTTAAACAGGCTTTTATTCACATGCTACTTATGCCTAGAGCAAAGTTCTGTGACAAGTTTCAAAAACCATTCAGGTTTTGGGCTGTTTGGTGCTTTTTCTTAAGCAGGCAGAAAGCAAGGCAAAGCTGTTTGGTACTGGCCTTAAACTGTTGATATCTCAATTGAAAAAAAAGAAAAAAAAAATAAATGTGCAAAGGGACGTAGAAGGACATAACCATCATGGCTAATCCACTGTTTCAACAAGGTCGCATAATTTCTTAAGTATCTTTTAGTCTTAGGCCTGGAGGAACTGATGGATTTGGCAGGAAGTTAATAAAAGGGAATTAGGAAGTTTGAAAACAGCGGAAAATGGTAACAAAGGCAGTCCAACTTAGTTGGTATTGTGGGGATAGAAAGAAGGAGTTAATGCTTAATGGAGGGTGGATATAATATCCACCCTTTGTCCGTGAACGATGCTCTGGAACTTGGGATACTAGTGTGATTAGTTAAGACTGCAAAATTCGTGGACAGTTTGTTCAAAGATTCAGTCTGTGTTCAACCCCTGGTCCAACTTGAGGGGATCTTTTTCAGTCAGACAATTAAAGTGTACTATTTAGAGGAATATCATTTTCAAGAAGTTAAATAAATTTTACATTTTTTTCCACATTTTTTTTTTTCATTTCTAATGGCCCAATGTAGTGCATTTGTTGCTTGAAAGAATTTTACTCAGTGTTTAGAAATCTTTTAGTGTGTAATTGACATTCAAAGGGGCTTATTGAGTTGGTTCATGAATTGCATAATTTTTTTGTCACACCTGTTGAGTTTCAGTTGCATCTTGATGGTAAATAGTCAAGCTAAGAGATTCTGAACATATAACACACGATGAAAGATGACAATTATACTATATTCTACCACCTCTAGCCATCTGTTATTGAGAATCCTGCATTCTGATTGGTTAAACACTGATCTGTTATTCCACAACACACTGTCAGAAAGTAATACGAAAAGATGATAAAAATGAAGTTTTTTTCACAGATTTTCGGTGGTACAGTAGAATAGGAATAAACCACATTTGTGGGACTATCATTGTCTCATAAACCGTCTTGACTCCAAATTTAGCAAAATAACGGACGAGGCGAAGCCGAGTCTGTTATTTTGCAGTTTGGAGTCTCGACGGTTTATTCACCAATAAAAGTCTGTCAAATGCGATTTATTCCTTAAATATATTATATATATATTACATTATAATATAAAATATTAACAAATTCCTGACCAGACACTTTTTACCATTGGATATTAATTATATGTAACCCCTGTTCAAATACAACCAATGAGTGAAGCTTTTACAAACTGATTGACAGGCTCTCAACTCTTATATATATGAACAATTACGGTTGTGATCAAGGCAGAAGTTGTAAATACATTTTGTATGTTCCAAAAGGCTGGTCTGTCAAGGGCTTGGATAAGCATTACAAACTACAAGCTCTTATTCCCTTAAAAACTACAATTTTTCATATTTTCTATAAGTGTAAGAAGTGATAAATGGCTAATGAGGCATTTTAGAAGCATTTATCATGCAATAATTTCTTTCAAATTCATCATAAAATTTTCAATATTAAGTCCAACATATCCCACTGTCCCCTGTCAATCCAGCATCATTGGTAATATATTGTGATTAACTGATCAGATAAACAATTTTAAGTACTTTATTGCTGCAATTATTTAAATTGGGGAAATTTTGCAGTTCTTTGGGTAGTTTTGGGTCAGAGAGAGAGACAACCCTCATCTTTTTACCTTCTGTATGCATGAAGGATCTCTGTATAACCTTTAGATTTATGTTGACACATGTGAAAACTACAAGTAGTATGCAGGGATCATGGGTTGTCATCAAAATTACAGGAGATAATCATCTAATTTCTGGAAATTTTGGACGCTATGTCAGGAAATTTTATTTTGAGTTGTGCACATTCTGCATATATGGTCTGTTTGGTATTATCAGGAGGTAGTTACCTCTTTCCATGCTATTTTAGAACTTGAAATAATTCTCAGTTGTGTGTTTGTGTGATTTAAGTGAGTTTTGAGTAATTAGAACTTGTGATAACCTGGTATCAAACTATTAAATTTAGATAGATAATGTTATCACTATTAACTAGTTGTGGGGTCTAGGTAATGTTACGTGATGAATGATCACCAACCTGTTTAGGATGTAAATATGACTAAAAGATTTTTTTTTCAGAATGAAATCAAAACTTTTTTGCTCTAGGAAGAATCCTAAAGATGAAAAATGCTAACTTAGCCATATTTAGGCCTGTACAAGAATAAGTATTTCCCCACATCTGTATTCTTCTCAGTTTTGTCTCATATCATTGAATATCAAAAAGGTTTTGAATATTGTAACATATGAAATGTGGAGGGTGTTGGCATGGTGCAGGCATGGTTTTCCTGGAAAGGGAGAGGGGCAGTGGTTGCCCATTGAGAGGGTTTGTGAAGTAAAACCAAGGCAGACCTCAACCTCACCATGGCTAAGTCTGGGATTAGAATATTTGAGTTTAGATGTTGTTTGTACCACGAGGTTGAGATGGTCTGTACCTTGTTGGGATAGGGGTAAGTTGCTCTATCTGGGACGAGAGCTTTGTGTATCATGCTGATTATTAATTTAAATGTTGTGAATTGACCAAAAATTAGTGGTTGTCTTAAATCGTCATCACATGAAATATTTGCTGGTAATGCGGTAACATTGTAAAGCACTATCATCATCAATCATCAATTCCAAGTTTGATGAATATAGCATGCACAAGTCCTGTGAAGGACATCCTTAAAGATCACAGTTTAAAACCATCAAAGGCTGAAATTCTTGCCGCTATGTACTCAGTGAGCTAAAGTTTAGTGCTCAACCTAGGCATCCAGGGCCAGTGGAAAACATATATTATTATCAATGTTTTCTATTTTTATTATGGTACAGATTGGATAATCTATGTTCTAGTTAATATTTAACATCTTAATCTTTGAAAACAATTCAGTTTTCATCCCTGTAATGATTGTTTGATAAGATTTGTTTGAAGCTGTGATGTATATAGATGCATTTTAATTTTTAGTTTCCTGGCTACTTGCCAGGTAGGTTGTTTTATGATGTGATATCATGAAACAGTGCTGACGGAATAGTGATTCCACAGGGGGGGGGGGGGCTAAAAGGACTAAAAAGCTCTCATAAAACATGTTGTCTTCCTGTAAAATAAGACACTTAGAAAAAAAGTGTTACCTCCTATTTTTGTCACAACGGAAAGAAAAAAAAAGTACCTTTAAGACTGCCAGAAGTGTGGTTTGTGACAGAAATTAAAAGTACTTTTGAATGATTTAGTTGATCTTAAGATGGTTTTGTTATGTGTTGAGAAGTGATGTAGAAAAGAGAAATAACTTTGTAAATGTATGCCTCTTTCCATAAAGTGCAAAAACTGCTAAAAAAAAAAGAAGAAAACTAAAGAAAAAAAAAAACTAAAAAAAAAAACTTAAAGAATGCTGCTCTTATGATTTAATGATGGCATATATAGGCCTGTACTAAACTGAAATGTCAACAACATTTTTATGGCTGATTTGATGGAAAATACTACATGCATGGGTTAGCAATGTGCTAATAATCTTAGAAAGTGAAGTCTTTCATTGCAAATTTAGTAATGACCAAAGTCATCATCTTTTGAAGTCCAGGAGATTTTGCCTCATCTTGATAAGCTGCTATCGAGAGATGCTCTCTTAACTGTGTGTAATTTTATATTGGGACCAGATGAGACAGAGTTGATTTTATTTGAAGAGAAAATGGTCTCCTGCAGCTCAGTGCTGTGTACGGATGTGAAATGGACACGGTATCCCGGTGAAACTAAGATCAATGCAATTAAAAGTGACATCCCAGAATCTGAACCGTGTTGGATTGCAGAGGGAATCCCTTGGAGTTAAACACATAATGAAACTTTGATAGGAACTGGAGCAAGTCCCATCTTCCCAGACTACTTACTGTACAGAGCTGAAAAAGGGGTAGAATAAAGCACGGATATTTCCATTCATGGCACCTTAGAACATATTCAGGTTTTAGAACCGATTCTAAAGTTTTAGTGATCAACTGTTTGCAAGAATGGGGGAGGAGTGGTACACTCCTTTGATAAAACTATCTTACTTTGTGAGTGTAAAACTGGTTCAGTTTTGAGATGTTGGATAAGATTACAAACTATAAGGTTATTTATAAGAAATATTTAAAGGGTATGCATATACTTGTCTGAGATTTGTCATGTTGAAGGAAGGTAAAGTAACTTAACAAACTGCAGGGCCCTGGGCGCAGTAAGATGATGGGGTGCCTGGAGCCTTATCAAACAATAAAGTTAAGTATTTGAGAAGAGGGCTAACCAAACTTTCTCAAATGGACATTGCAGATGACTACCTTTCAAAATTATTGGTAGTTTCAAATTTGCTTTACTTTACAGAAGTCTTGCAGTACGTCCTGGGGGCCATGGGCAGTTCCCCTATTTATCATGGATGTGTTAAAATGACCCTGCTAGAAAAACATACTGAAAAGAATTGAGACCCTCAATATCAGTATGATTAATTGGGTGGGGGGAGGGGTTGGATTTCCAGCTTAAGGTTTTTATTTTTCAAATCTTCTTCCTATCTGATATGAGTACATTGGTAACACAATGCACAGTATAGAATCTATGAGCTTTAGTGGTGTACAGTAGAACAGTGGTGTCAGTAAATTGAATTAGACAATATGTACATGCAGGTTGTTTGAATTCAGTTGGCAAATGCACATATTTGTTGTTATCAGTGACTTTAGTGTTTGTGATATGTTCCTTAACAAAAACTTTTGAGAAGTTCTTAAAAAATACTGTGACAAATGACAGGAATTTTTTGAATTATATGTATAAATTTGGTAATTGTAATACTTAGGATGAAGCCAGTACTAGGTGATGTATAGTAGTGTACATGTATGTAATAACCAGCGCTCAAAATAAGCGGGCGCCCAGGCATTATTTGCGCCTGTAGATTAGTAAAAAGTGCCCGGAGACCATGTAAAAATGGTACCCCGGGTGCTACTTTCTCACGAAAATAACACCTGGTAAAATTCCCGGGGCATATTTTCCTCAAGAAAGTGATGCCCAGTTTAATGCCCGGATAGTATTTCTTTGAGAAAAACACCCTGGACCCTGTTTTCTCAAAGAAATTACCGCCCGAGTGTATTCCAAATCCGAATCGTTGAAATATAGAGTAACTCCTGGGTCTCCAAAAGTAGCTGCTGGTCCAGCCTGAAAGCCTGTGGACCAGGAGTTAATTTTGGCAGAAAAGTAGCTCCTGGTATTCGACTGTTTATTTTGACCCCGGAAATAACCTTCATTAACATTGGCAAGGGGAATGAACAGATGTACATCCAAAGTCAAACAAATAGACTGCAGGTGGTCACTCAAAAAATAAAACTACTGTTAAACCATATAAACTTTTAAACTTTTCACAAACCATATGTCAATATGTCAATAACTAGCATTATTAATCACCTAGCACCAATATTTTAATGTTTATCTTTTTGGAAACAATCTAGCAGAGTATATATTTTGTCATTTAAACAAACTTGCTCTTCCATATTTGAAACTAAATTTAGAATTGGTTAAATGTAGAGGCAAGGGTATTGTGTTTTGTAAAATTGGAAAACAGAATTTGACGGTTTGGTACTACACTTTTTCAATGGAAGTAATGTGCAAAATGAAATTAGAAAATGGAATTTGGCTTGTAGAAAATGGAAAACTCTTGCCTCTAGTTGAATGCATTATATGAAGTTTTATGTTGATTTAAAATATTACAAATGGTTTAAATGATAATGTCAATAAGAATATATTCAATTCTTGTAAGAAGATGTATTGAAGAGAAAATTGGGTACAATTGTATGTAGCAATTTTTGCAGACATTAGTTTGTTTTCAGGACTTGAAAGCTATAAATGGTAAATCTGACTTACTGTCATAGCTATCTTCTTCTCTTCTGTTACTATACTCAGAAAAATCAATACTCTGTCTCTGCAAGAACTTGTTACATTGTTTGAAGGTATATCAGCATAACTATTGACCATATTTTAAGAGATGTCTATCTACTTAACTCCTACTACAAATATTTTTATGCTAGTGGAAGCAGTCACAGCCAACCCCTTAATTTGATTTATCAATATCATATTGGAGCTAAATTACATTAATGCACCCTGTTGTAAATGAAATGTGTCATATTATTTGACTTGGATCCAGTGACTGGACTTGATTCGTTTACTCGAAAGTAACAATTGCAAAATATAACAACCTCATTTAACTGCTGATATATTTTTTTCTGTCCCAGAACATGGTAAATTTTTCATAAACTTGTAATGTTAAACTGTGAATCGGAAGTGCATGACACCCCTAAATAATTTTCCATATATTTGTGTTATTAGTTTTGAGGAACAAGTTTCACTAGCTGAAGTATCCTGGAAATTTAATCAGAAGAGAATGAAGGTGTCAAGTGGTTTAATAGCAATCCTGTGCCCTTGACTGCCATGCAGTAGATGTAAGGGAAGTGTATCTCACTGTCCATTATAGAGGCAGAATAAGTCACGAGAGCTTCATATATTAGCTTGGGAATTAGAATTAAAATTTTTGTCTCCGGTTTACTTTCAGTGTTACTTTCAGTGTAAGTTGTGTGGTATTTCAAGTATGCTAATGAAAGTAAAAATAGTGTCAGGTTACAGCTGAGTTACAGAAAATGGAAGGGATTTTCTTTAAAATAGTTTGCTCAGTATTTGCATAATGATAAAAAAATAGGTAATAAACAGCCTTTGGAAATGATGATGTTCATTTGAAGGGATGTGTTCCTGTAAGACATCATTGAGTGGCACCAGGGTGGCCCTGCCTAGCTTTAAAAAAATTTGCCTTCAACTTTTAAAGGTTGTGAATTTTCTATGTTTTTCATCTGACAGAGGCAAATATCTTATTTGCTCCTTTCAGATCCCAGCCTCCAGAATGGCAATAAATATTCCTGGCACTGGGAAATTCTTGTGCACATCCTTCCATTAGTACAGGCATTACCATATTGAAAGCTTATGTTACAACATATTGAACTTTTTACAATTTATAGATAAACAGTAATAGAGTCCGAGTGGTGACAAGTAAATACCATTGGATGGTTAGAAGCTTGCCTGTTATTTGTCCTCTTCTCCCTCTGTACATCATTGTAGTGTACTATTATGCGCACATATTTTAAAGCATTAAGAGTAGCTATTACACTGATTTAGACAACGGTCGAGAAGAAAAAGGAAAGTGGCATTGGCAGCAATGAAATTTGGATGGCTGTGAAGTTCAGGGTTCTTTTTCCAGCAGGGATTTAAATTTATGAGGTGGGACTTTCATCTATGAGAAAACTACAGCGGTATCCCACAAATATTCAAATTTGAGAATATTCCACATTTGAGTTTAAATGTTGAGTTAGACACTAATCTGATAGGTGATGTGAAGTTGTAATACGTTTACCCAGTGTCAGCGGCTGTTTCCACATTTGTTGTCACTTGGCCTCATATTTAAGTAACTACCGCAAGGCATGAATTAAATTAAATAAATTTACAGCATTCTATCCAAGCTGCAGGAATTCAGTGGAAGAGTATCTTTGAACCTGTTAAAAGCTTTTAGTAGAAGACTATCCATCGACTTGGAGTTTAATTTGCAAAGATTGCACATGCGTTAATAATAGTTACTATATTTGCATCATACCCTTACTGTGCATGCACAGCCAGCAGTTCTTAATAATTACCACCAGTTGATTTCAACCAAACAGTGTTGATTAACTCTATACATCAATTTAAAAGATTTTATAAAAGCACTTTAAAAGTGTACTGGCAAATTGACTATGCTCCTGTGAATTGATTTATGCATGCAAGGAAATGTTTGTGTACCGTTTTCATTTTATCTGTTTGCTTGCCGTCACAAGCTGGATGAAAATTATGTAATGGAGTACTTTAAATGGGAAGTATAAATTGTGATTAACAAGATGCCATGTGCATTGTGTGATAATCTGTCAAACATGGTGTTCATGTATGATGTGAAAATTGCCTCATTGGATGTTCAGCAATCAGTCATAAACTATTACTTAATAAAATATTTAGATGTATTATTCATGTTGTATTATGCCGTATTACATGTTTTAAAATTGCTTTTTTCTTGTGACTCATTATTAGCTTACATATAGTTAACATGACCACAAACCATCTGCTGTTTGTTGGACTTGTTTTGCTGTCAATTGCTTTCAGTCACTACAATTTTGTCTATGATCCAGCTGTGCAGGTCTACCATTAACAGTTGTATGAGTTACATTACTGATGTCTCATGAAAGACCTTCATAGATATAACTCCTTACAGGGAAAATGCAGTCTTCCCAATTTGAATCAGGCCTAGCCATCCTAACTTAGGTTGGCTCCTTTCAATCATGTGACAATATTTTTTTAACTTATTTGTTAAATTCAAGCAGAATAACTCTTCATTGGTTCACCTTTTAATATTCAGTGTTTTTGTACTGAAACATAATGGAAAATAAGTGTAGATGTGTAAGATTTGGCAAAGTTTTGAAAATGTGATCTTGGGGTGACTGCTTTTTCACTTTAAGAAGGATGTGCCTGTGACAAAACATGACTGTTTTTGCACCTGTCCTGTTCACATGTTTACATGTTTGCCTTTCAGTTGAAGAGCTTTCATGATTCTTGATCAGAATCTAGTGAAATATGGTGATGTGTGTTTGTTTCTGTTAGAGAGTGTGTTAACAATTTGAAGTTCAAAGGTCATTGCATTGTGTAATTTCCAAAGTGTCGGATATACTTACTGTGGCATTTAGTACTGTCATAATTAAGAATGTTTTGTGTCAGAGTTTGTAGATCCTGACTTCCTCTCTCTGGTGCTTGTCTCCCAAGCCACCCTGTCCAAAAATATTGTTCTCATAATATCACTGCATTGTCATTTAACAATGCTTGTCACATTAGAAGATAAATTTGGACCTACCTAGTTAGTATCTTTGAAAAGTATTTAAGAAAAATTATGTAACTTTTATCACTCACACAGTTCAAAGGAAAACAAAGAACATGAATATTCATGTTCTGATGTATTTCAAGTGAGTCAGTTGATTGTTCCAGTTCAACTTCTATTAATACTTACAACATGCAGGGCAGGATTTGGGAAGTCTTAGTAGTATGTATATAAGCTAGTTAAAATGTTAAAATTGCCATAAAGGTGAGAAAACGGTTGGGGGTCTTAATCTAAGAATGTGTGATTTGTAAGGTGAGGTTCTGTGTAGGTAATTTCACTCAATTTAATCCTGCGGAAGCTTTGGACTAGCTCATTACATACACTCATTAAATTACAAGCTTTCTAGGGGTAGCAAATTTTCAGTCTCTTGGATATCTTCTCTTTCTAAAAGTTAAGACGGTGATATCAAATTGCATTTTCCCTTGCAAATCAATTCTGCAGGAGATTGAAACCGGGGGAGAAAGTGTCATGTTATTTAGGAGGGAATGTAGAAATTAAAATATCAAGCAGCACTGCAGTAGCATGGTGTGACTTTTGCAATGGTTTCTATAATGAGGAAAATGTTCATGGAGAGTTCTAAAACTGTCTAGAAAACTTTGTAAAAAGTGATTTCTGTGTTGTGAGAGGCCACTCTCCTAATGTGAGGAAGTGGGTGGAGATGAAAATTGTTTAGCTAGAAGTCAAAGCAGTCTTCATTTAATATGTTTTAAGTGGATAGTGTCAGTTTATAGTCACAGTGGTCACTGTGATCAGCAAGATGCATCTAATCTCTAAGTTTCCTACATAGTTTTGTTACCTGTGCAGTGTTCTGCTGAACCAGAACCACCACTCTTCTAGCAAATTTGTCTTCACAATGTAACCTAGGCAGTTTACACAGTATAGCCAGAAAATATGTGCGAAATATATA
>WURT03666602.1:0-17716 GCA_009936505.3 Holothuria glaberrima | reverse complement strand
TGCATTTGATGGCTGCACTATGATGGACCAAACTATACCTACCCTGAGACTGTATTTTTCACTCAGAAATATGCTTTTACCTCAGAGCTTCCGGGAGCTTCGCCCCCTGGACCCGACAGGGGCTTCGCCCCTGGACTCAACCCGCTAACCTCCCGCTACGCGGCTGCTTCCGCGCGCAGCGTGAAAAATGGCCCCTTTCATACCATGGCCCCCACTAAAAAAATCTTAAAAAAGGCCCTGTTCTGCTATGGGTTTGGTAACATGAAATACCTACCGTGCACAACAGAATAATGGGATATGAAAAATAGTTTTCATCGCATCTCACACAGGCTGCATTAAAAGACCATACAACGACCAACAGTGAGTCAACAGTGCAGAAATTTGACTCCAAAGAGACTGTGGAGGAAGGTTAGGCCCATTGTGACCACCATCACTCTTACAGCACATATTAGCTTTAAGCTGTTTTCAAATACTTAGTTACCTTTTCTTATCCTATTAACCTCTCCATAAGTCTATGAATATTCAATTGACCAAAAAAGTACAAAGTTGTGATACCTGTATGACAATAGTTACATTTTAAGCAACCAAATCTCACAAGCCAAATGAAAAAGAACATATGTCTAGTTAAGTATAAAAGTAAAAAATATGCAATCCAATTTAAATATGATTATACATATCTGCTATATCCATAAACTTTGAAGACATCTGCCCATTTGTACGAAATTTGAAGAAAAATAACGTTATGAAATATTTTTAACTCTTATTTTCAAGTAAGGCTAATTCAACTAGAGATTTGCCCCAGGCCTACTAAGTTATGTAGATACACTGAACGTGGGATTCGCAAGATGTTCCAGTTGCAAAAGCGTGAAGGCCATGGATGGTGTAATTCCCTCCCAAGATTATTTGAGAAATCAAATATTCCCTGTGACCTAAGCTCCATTTGCTGTATCATCAAAGAGTAGCATCTTACGAGTTTGTTAACCGTTCAGTGTGACAGTATTTTTACTTCATTTTGTGATATACCAGAGAGAACATGTATAACCCCTAGCCCTGTGGACGATCACGACAATGAGCTACGTTTTGGATCATTTTTCCCAACGGCCATCACAAATTGAATACTTTTTGTGGATCACAATCATTGCACCATTTGTTTGTAAACTTCATAGAACTGCGTGGTTTTTAAGAAAACGTCTTAAAATAATGTAATTCACAATATATAAGAATTGTTTTTGTTTACAGAAGTACCTCATTGGGAGCCTATTTAATTTTTCAAGACATGAGTTTAGAGCAAGTTGCTTTTTTCCTTAAAATCCCACCGTAGCCACTCAAGATGCATTTTGCTTTCCACCTAAATGCCTAATTTACACAGGTAGTTTTCTGATTAATAGTAGGCATATACCAAACTAGACCTCTCTGAGCTCCCGGTAGAAAATTTTAAATTTTTTAAAGTTGGGAAATATATTTCAATATGCTTTCATGGAATTTCGTTTTTTCTTTTGCAAAGACGATAGCACTTAATTAAGAAAGGGCCAGCATTGCAAAGGCAGTTACAATTTTCATCTAATGATTTAATAGGGTTCTTACAAATAACGCTGGTCTGCATTTATGTGAATGTTGGCAAGTGATAAAATTAGACGATAGTGACTGGACTTTCAGCAGAAAAATTTTCAATTTTTTTTTCGATTTTCGTTCAATAGGCGTTTCAGTCTAGAGTTCAAAGTTTATCTTTACCCCATCATTTCCAAAGGCATAGCCCTTGGATAATCATCCCTCTATACGGTTGCATTATTTGCTTATATATGGAGCTCAGAAAACTAAAAAAATATTAGTCTACGCTTTTAACATACTTAACGAAAACCGGTGCCACTTGATGGTAATAAACGTAATTCTAACACCCGATCAAAGCACTGGTAGCTACAGTTGCCTACTATCTGGCACTCTACAATTGTGTCAGAACTTTGCTCTTCCATTTAAATCCTTACTTCAAAAATAAATTTCCGAGGAACGAGCCCTCATGAAGCTCTTGGTTTGTCTGCATCCCATAACCTATGCACTTATTTTAGCCTGCCGTTCCCTTTTTTGTTTAGAACCGATTTCCAATGACAGTTTCTTTACCTACAGTTTCCTGGGTTTACACGTATTTTCCTGTTTCCTGTGTCTGCCTGAAACTTCCTCTCACGTACTTGCTTGTGCATTGTGTTGCGCGAGAACAACGATTAAGACTTAGCGGTCCCCGGTCCAATTCAATCGTGTATGATTGTTTTGGTTCGTTTTTTCAAACTTGAGGCTGTCCATCGCAGAGTTCAAGCTAACACTCAATTCAGATTAATTTCAGGGACTCAAAACAAGTACTACGATTATAATGCAGAAACCAAAAGAGCAAGAACATATAGACCCAAGAGTTGTTACTTATACATATAAAAATCTATTCAGGTATTTTCCAGAAGTTCTTTGAAGTCTCTAAGAATTTTTTTTTAAAGTTGAAAGAAATGTTTGGTATAACATTCACATTCCAAGTTTCTTTGGGAGTTATGAAAGCAAAACCACGTAGCGCCTACTGAATTTTAGTATGTGCTTAACTAAAACACGAACAACCGTTGCAGATCCAAGGTAGGTCGTTGTGAAGCTGCTTACAAGCATCGATGAAATCTACATCAACGAAAGCTTGAAAAGTGTTTTCATGATTAACAACCGTACATTACCTTGCGTATTGATGACTTGGTGATCTGTACACTTGTTAATACTTCCCATGAAATTTTAAATACATGAGGTATGCAACATTATCTTACACTTGAAAATTCTATGAAAACCAAGGACAATTTTCAAAAACAACAAATCCTTCACAAAAGATTCATAGATAAAAATTGCAAAGGCAGTTTGGGACAATTGACAACCATCGAAGACAATTCCGTCTGTCTTTATGGAAGTTTTAACACTTCTGAACAGAAATACTTATTTCTGGGCTGCCATCAATTACTGTTATCTACTCAACTTGGCTTGGAAAATCTCTTACAAACGATGGAGCTTGTTGAACTGGTATTCGGCTACCTCTTTAAACATTGGTCTTAAGAAAAAAGAGGTGACCTTGCCATTTTCATTGTACATATATTTGAGTTATTCTACTAGATGAAAATTAAGGCAACGATAAATATAATCAGTATAACTGTTCCGCTAATCCAGGCAATCACTGTACATGTGATCGAAATTTTGGCATGATTCCTCGCCTTGTCCGGGTCATTCGAATCCCCAAGGGACTAAGATGAAAAAAAAACAGAGACTCATTAGAATAATGTTGTGTTACCAAGGTTTAAGTGCAAAGATTACCTTAATATTAACACAAAGACAAACACAAGTTTCTGGGTGAGAGTAAAAAGTAACATCTATTTTGTTCCCAAGTAAAGCTAACTAAGCACTCACCATGTCGGGACCCACTTGCATTCATTGTTGTATGAAGACTTCAATTCTCTATATATAATGTGTTCGTACAATAAAGGTTGGTAATAGCAATGCAATATGGTGAAAACATTGTGCAAATTTGGGGAAAAGCATGAAAATTGGCACAGACATACTTTAGACTATACCAATCAATCGTAGGGTAAGGGCCAAAATTATGTCCCAATATTTTTCAAAGTTGCCGCCATTTTCAAAATGGCCGCTATTTATGACTTAAAATTTGGAGGAGATTGATAATATTGGATTAAGGTGCCGATATCATCATTTCTTTTGAACTCAGAATACACTAGGATTATATAATGATATATAATAAACAATTTACACTATCATTTCAAATTTCAAGATAGCTGCCAAATTCAAAATGGTCGCTGATTTTATAAAATGCTTTAAATGATAGTGAGTGATGTGATATTGTCAACGGTTTACAAAATTGCATGACCAAAATCATCTTAATATATGTTAAGGTGAATGCTATAGCTGTCAATGGTGTTTCTATAGTCAATAAGGCTGCCAAACAAGGTTTTTATATTTAAAATAGTTGCCAATAGGTTCATACTCTGCCAACTCAACAAATTTTCAGAAAATCATGGTCGGGCACCGACTTAGATTTTGCTAAGGAAAAATTCCCTAGTGTAGTTCAGGTAGTAGATAGAACACACGAAAAAATTTTAAGTCGAAATTTCAAATTGTTCGCAAATTATGGCCCATTGAAAAATGGACCGGACCACGTCTTTTCATGCCCAATTTGTGTGCATGCCATTTCGTTCATTTTTGAGGGCCAATAAGTATACAGAGAATAAAATACAATGCTAAAAATACCTATCTGGGGTATTTCCTGTCCAAATTTTAAGAATCCGGCATTAAAAACTCTTTATCTGGCTTACTTATGAAGATTTAGGGCTCCAAACATTGCATTTTATTTGTGACGTCTGTGTGATTTTTGATATTTCGACCACCTGTGGTTCAACCAACCTGTATCAGATAGACACAATCTTTCATATATACAATATCTCCAATAAACTAATTGCTCCAACAAACTTGTAGACCTTACACAACTTCCATTTCAAAATGGTGGGTGGTCAAACATGGTCCCAGAGCGAAAAAACAAAATTTTGATGTTTTTCGGATTACCCTTTGACCTTGTTTATCACCTCCCATGACCGACTTGATTTTTTTTTTGGGGGGGGGGGAATTAGCTCTAATCCCATTCTATGTTTGGTTAAAATTTCAAAGAGGGGTTTGACCTCATTCTTGCCAAATCATTTTTTGAGTTTGGGAAGAAGGTGGCCAATATCTGATACACAGTGCACAGTAGAGTATGTACAGTATCGTACATATATATATAGTACAAACTACTCATGTACTGCAGCACACATGACCTTATATCATGGCCTGTTTGTATTTACAATTTCAACTACAGAAGTGATACAATTTTCATTTAGAGTAATCCTCCTAGGAGAAGACATTTTAAGTAACTTACAAATTTGTATAATTGTACTATTAAATTTAACATGTATGCACTGGAATGTGTAGTTAGATGAGGTTTTACGGCTCATTTTCTAACCAATTGGTTTAAGTCTGGCTGGCCACGGCTTTTTCCAGTTGTGACTCACTGGCTTGTTTTCCCTACTCCATTTCTTATGCTGAGCACCCAATACAAAGGCAGTAGGTTCCATTTTAATAATCTTTGGTATGACCCGCCCAGGATTGGAACCCCCGACCTTCCGGCTGCAAGTCGGATGCTCTAACCACTTGACCATGCAGTCGGCCACACTGGGATGTATAGTGTACTGATATGTACTACAGTACAGCACTTTACACATAACATTGTCCAGTAAATCAAAGAGGCCTGTTGCATCCACTTATTACTTGTGGAAATATATAGGCCTATTAACTTATTTTTGAAGCCATATGATGTGCATAAATAAGTATGATGAGCATTCACTATATTTATACCACTCTGCAAATATTTATACATGTGAGCTCTTGGGCCACACTTGTGGTACATTTACTAAGTTCTGTATACATGTGTACACTATATACACTGTACACAGCTATGTGAAATGGGGCACCACCTATCCAACTCAAAAATGTTTTAATTAAAGATGGGAAAGAACCCCTTTTCGAAATTTTAACCAGATTTAGAAAAGGGATAGAACTGTTGGTAGAAAAAAATTCAAGTTCATGGAAGGTGATAGTCAAGGTCAAAGGTCAACCAGGAAAACGTCAAAATTTGGGGTTTTTGGCTTTGAGACCATGTTTGACCCCCTAGCATTAAAATTCTAACGAAATTGCCAGTCTTAAACCAGCCACCCTCTCCCATAATGGTGAGCATATGCATCCCCCAATTTGCTCCCTCACATGTTCAATAATTCAATAACGTTCAAGTGTAATCTGGATATCGTTCGAATACCATTCATACTCTTCAACTACCCTTCAAACACACTTCTGCAAATACCCTTCATGCAACCTTTGAATACCATTCGAATGCTATCTGGATAGTATTCAAATTATACTATTCAAACACTATATTCGAATAGTATTCATATAGCATTCAAATACCAGTCCATTCGGAGCTAATTTGCATATTTCAGCTCTGAGGAAGGGAGTCGGAAGGCTATTTAGCATTCGAAGGCTATTCGAAGTCTACTGGTTCCACTCATCACCTGTACAAACTTGAAGGGTATCTAAGCCGCAAATAGTATTCGAAGGCTATAATTTGAAGCCTATATGAATGATATTTGAAGTGTGTAAAATTAGGTAATTAAAACTTCTAAAAATAGTTTTCAAGACAGCGGGAGCAAAGAACATAGATTATCAATTTCAAATGTCTCCAAATAATGAAAGTTTAAATAGTTCTGGTTGGCATGTTTTCTCATGGAAGCCAGTATATATGTTATTAATGTTCTAAATAGGGTATTCAATTGCAATGAAGTCCGCCATTTTGAATTAATCCGCCATGTTGGATTCTAATTAATTTCCTTAGTAGTCTAGTTCAGTGGAGCAATAGAAATAAACAAAAAAAAAATAAATTTGAAACTGAAGTTTATGCCCAGTAAATTCCTTTGACATGAAAGGGATCTGCTGCTGGCACCTGGTAGCCATTTTTAATTTGGCGGCCATGTTGAATTTTTGAGTCCCCTCTTCACTTAGATTCGATCAAATATGACAGATCATGCATTCAGGTATATTTGCCAATCTCAACAACATCGTAGCCAATATGCCCTTACAATTGGCAAAATTACTGTGATAATTGTATTTATGGCAGCCATTTTAATTTGGGTGGCCATCTTGGATTTTAGAATATCCTGTCCACTTGAATTTGATCAGGTATGTCAGGTACTGTATTGAGGTTTACATTCAGTCAAATTCAAGCACAGTCTGGGTTATATGCTCTTACAATAAGCCAAATTACTGTAATAATGGCGGACACTTTGAATTTGGCGGCCATATTGGATAAACGGTCAAAAATTGAAATGGCCCTTACCCACAAGTTAATAAGCATGTAAAAAAGCTACCTTTGTGTCAAGTTTCATGCTTTTCCCCAAAGTGTACAATTTTTTTGTATTGGCTCACTATAGTGCAGTGCGTTAAGCCCCTGGACATTTGCAGAAGCAGGTTCCAATGGCAAAGGGCAGGAAGCGGGGACTGTGACTTAAATCCAACTTTCCAAAAAATTTTGAACCGCAGCAGCCAATGCTTCCGAATTCTCCTTTCAATAATAATAATATTATATAATATAATATAAAACCCTTACTTGCTATAGATGTTAAATTTTTTCAATCAATTTTCTACAACACGATTAGTTCAGAAGCTTCGCCAGCCACCAATCAGAGAAACTACCACTTCTTCAAAACATGGAAAGTAGGTAAATTTTTCTACGACTAGAGAACAGAAGTGGTAGATAATGAGCTAATGTAGACTGCTACAAAACTGATCTCGACTCACCATTGCAGCAAATACTATCCCAGGTACGGAACAGCAAAGTGTGCAAAAACAACAGATTACTCCAACGATTGCCATAACCAGTGATGTAATCGCCATACCTTGTGAAGTGTTTCTTTGAAGATCAGAAGCCACAAACACCACATTTGAGGGCTGCATAGACAAAAAGGTACACATATGGGAAGTGAAAGCTTTCGAAATGTGAAATAAAACGATCAAATCATTAAATAAAAGTTTGACATTTGAAAGAAGCAAATGCTGTCACAACGTGGGGTCCGAGGCTGTGTATTTAAATCTGGGATCAAGAAAGACACAGGCGGTGTTGCTATGAGTGGATGCGACATGTGGAAAAACTGGCTATCATTGGTCCGGAATTTTCATCTCTGATATGTCGAATGGATCACACTAAAATGAGTAGAAGCAATAAAAATGTCATCACTACAGCTTGATAACGTTTTTGATCCTACAATGTAGAGTAATCCCTTTTACCAACGAGATCAAGGGCATCTATTGCCGACTCTTAAGGAAGAAAAGCGCTTACGTACAAACGTTTTTTTGGAAATCTATAAAAAAGTTCAGAATTTTTTACAAAGTTCATATTAAGCACTATCATAGAATTTACATATTACTCTTTAGATTTACGAGAATTTAGAGACATGCTTAAGACATCGTACAACAATTTAACGAATATGTATGTATATATACACACATATATATATATATATATATATTCTCTAGTGACTGTCTAGTGACTCACTCTGTAAGAGGTTCTGTACAAATTTATCACAGATTCTTAAAAAATTGTTCCGAAACGTCTACAGATGTTTAAGGAATTTCTTAAAATTTCTTCAGAAGGCGTCTAGAATTCTATAAAAAAAATTGAAAACCCATCCCGAAATATGTAGAACTTTTAAGGAAATTTTTATCGCTTTTACAGATACTTTGAAAAGTGTGTGGTGTGAATAACAGAAGAATGAGTGAGCGAATATTTAGTGCAACGTAACGAATGATCAAAAAAGCTTCCAAAATAATAACGTAGGGCAGTTTTGGTGTTTGATCATGTATGCTTGAATTTAAGTAAAAATGGATTTTCTTTACCATAGGTTGTGGTTGTGCAGTGACAGCTACGTTGCCTTGGTAATGTCGTTGAAACTGTTGGTTCCAGGGTTGAGGTTGGTGAGTGTGAGGCCCAGGATTGATTCCTGGATGCTCTGTAACATACCGCCCATTGTAAGGGGGAGGGTGTTTCCCAGGTATGAAACCTTGCTTATACGTTGTTGGAGCGTGCGTAGCCTGTGGAAAGCTGTCGGTAGTTTCATAGTGTGGTATTACAGAGGGAACGGGTGGACCCGCTTTTTTCAGCGTTTGGTCTGTTGTTCGTGCAGAGGCAACGGGTGAATCCTGAACTTCTAAGTAAATAAAATCGGGAGTCGTTTCAGGTTGTTGGTAAACATCCGGCACACCTTGCGTTGAATCGTTCCCATGGTTCATGGTGATAGGACTATTACGAGAATAATTGCCGTCTCCCTCCGGCTGATGTATGGTCGTCACGGTTTCATAGCCATCTGTGACATGGATCAAATTTGTTGTTTCTTGGGATTATTCAGAATTAGCAAACTTTTGTTACAGGCACACTTTTTACAAGGACTGCCGTGTTTCCTTCATACTCAATACATTGGATTATGATTCTTTAATTGTGGTGTGATTATAGGACTATACGACAGTAGACGTCACTTGTACACTCTGCCACAATTGTCTCGTTGCCAGTTCCGTCAAGAAGCGGAACTGTCTTTCGTAAGTGTCAAATACTCCAGCATGAAGATAGTCAGGGTTAAAAAAGGATAAAGCACCCAAACAAGCGTGACACCCAAAGAAGCGTGGCAAAAGTTTCAGGAGCACGAGAAGTGTCAGGATTTCCCCGACAGAGGGTCCATGTTCTCCAAATGGGGTGGGTATTAACTGTGCGCCCGGGCGCGTAATTTTTCCAAGGACGGTTCGGGCAAATCATGCCAATGGACTTATCAGCTTCAGTGGAAATAGGCCACACCCATAATTCCAAAATGACAGCTTTTCGACCTTGTTGCAATTCTGACAGAGGATTATGAAAGAACAGGCCAAATAACCCTTGTCCACGTAACCCTAAAACTTAATTTAACCTTTACCTTGATTTAGGAACTAGAACGTAGTCCTGGAAGGATAGCGGTGAGGACATTAAACAAAAGCCTGTCTTGCAATATTGTTCTATAACATGACACATTTGCACAACAAACGTACTCGATTTTCAAAAGTCGTACCAACTTAATGTTAACATAGAACTTTTTAAGAACGCCTCACACGAGAGTCTCCATTTGTTGGAGGCAACAATATTAGATAAACTGTCGGGGAAGCTGACTAACGTCCTATCGAGGAGAACAAGCAATACATTATTTCGGAACGTGTGACCGACCATGGAGCTATTATGGACCAACAAATTCCAACACGTTTATCGTAAGTAAAAAGTGCAAGCCTTAACAATACCTGTGAAACTATGGGTGAAATACCAATAATTAAAAACAATGGGTGGAAAGCGTTCACGTCATGTGATAATTCTTTTGGTCTATAGTATCTAGCTTTACATAGAGAATCTTTGAAAGAAAACGGAGGAGCTATACAGCGCACGAAGCGTGTCAAAAAGTTTGAGATAGTAATAGTGAATTTGCCTCTAGAGGACAAACACAACCATCGGGGTGACTAAGCGCAGTAGGCTCCAGGGACCATCACACCTTATCGTATGGCTTCCGGAAGAAATTGAACAAAAATAATTGTTGGGGATGGTAAGTGCAGCCTTCACTGACGAGGAGCCATGGCCCCTGCTCTCAACCCACATAAACTGTCCATGGAAGCTTGAGGCGTATCAAATGCCCAAAATATGAGTCCCATGTGGGTAAGCTCATATCGAATTTATTGAATTTTGCACCCAGCATTCAAATGAACATCTATGTAAAATTTTGGAATGCGCCCATTGGCCAGAACGTATGGGCCTGCCCACATTGGCTGAATGTGGGTAATCCCATTTAGGAAGCTCACAAGTTATTTCGAGTATATGGACCAATCGTGCCATTCCTGAAAAATATGTGCATTTTATGAGTTCCACCTGGTCAAAATAATATTTTCTTGAATCAGACATAAACGTTGCCATGTCCGCACCAGAGCTGAATCTTTTTCAGTGCCTAGACTCTGAAGGAGAATGTGAAGTAGCATTGCTTTTTTAAGCTCTTACGAAGCAACCACTGTCTCGGATTGTTCATCAAAGTTAGCTACAAGTAAAAGAAGAGTTACCCTAAGTACATATGAAAGCCGCAGTCCTTGCTATTATCTTAATCACGTACACCCATGTTTGTTTGTCACATAAAACTTATTTAGACTTTTGTCTAATATTAACTTGATATTTAATCTATTATAACATGAGGAATGTCTTGCTTTTTCTCCTAATTATATATGTAAAGCGAATCACCTTCTGAAAGCACAAAGTATGGGCCAGCCCACACTTTACCCACGTCATATGGGCTGGGTTCTTTCCATTAAGTGCACAAATGGCCAACCCAATCAATCCTACAGTGAATGTGTGACTCATATTTTGCTCCTGTGTAAAATCTCTGTGGGCTTTTCCAGACATTGATACCATGCAGAGGTACAGGTTTTTTCCATTTGTAACCCATATAGATCAGCCCGCACCATGCCCACCTTTAGCTGCTGTCCATGTCTGCTAAAGTAACATCCATACACGCATAGGCTAGGACCCTGGAGGGCTGAGGGGATTAGGCCCCAGTCAAAAAATTGGGGAGGAAGTATGTCCCCCCGAACAATTCAAGGACGAAAATCCCAGTATTTTTCCCCATTATAAAAATGTCAAATTGGCAAAAAAATGCCTTAAAAAGTCCCCAATATGTTACACCCTATTTCACCTACGGACTCTCAAATATCCAAAAAGGAGCGCCCCTCCCCCTTTGGCCCTTTCCAGTGGATGGCGGTCCGAAACCACGTTAATCCCCTCTCCCTCTCCCCTTTCCTTTGCCCCTTCCCCAGTCGAGAACAGCTACTTACGCCCATACATATAGGTCAGTTAACAAAATACAAATAGTAGTTAAACCTTATTATGCCCTTATGCCGACAGCCCATGACTTGCCCTTAATTCCGGGTCACACCGCCACGACTACCTACGACCCGACAAGACTTCTCGCGTCGTAGACAATTTGCATAAATCTTAGACATTCTGGCGCCTCCTAAACCTACGAAAACATCATGCCACACTGCTCAGCCTCCGACTCTTACCGACAGAGCATCATAAGCCAGCTACACGTGTAAGGCCTCACAACCCCATTAGAGTAACATTCGTGAGCGTCAAATGTAAACCCCCAAAAAAGTAGTTCTTTTAACTCCGGTTAAGATCAAACTTCAACATGATAACCTGCCCAGTGGTTAATGAAACTGCATGAATCTCAAAGAGAACATGCCAAAGAGTAGATGTTGAAAATTTGGGGTGAATTGGAGGTGATTTAGACTGTTTTTAAAATTCATATTAGAAAGTGACATTTTCTGTTATGTTGAAGAGAACTAGGGTTTGGTGTACCCTACAAAAACTTCAACTCCTTCTAGCTCAAAATCCAAACTGTCATGGTACAAAAATTTTGTAATACTATGATTGGCAAACTTGTCAGCTTTTATTTGAGGTGTAGCTTGAAATGGCTGTGAACTTTGACAAGGCTGCAGGGGCCTCGAAACAGAGCTAATTTAGTGTGTAAGTCAATGGGGAAATTATTGGGGTGTGAAGCCATAAGACGCCACCAACTATTCCTCTTTGACATGCACCCTGAAGTTGTGAAGAAGTGAGAAGTGGCTATCTGACTGTTACATGTCAAAAGATGGCCGTTTGCTGAGATGGAGATAAACGAGTCTGCGGATTCATGGAAGCAATTCGGAGATTTTTGGCTGTAATTTAGTATAAGTGACGCAAAGAGACAGGGATAGGGTTATATACGTGGTAGGCATACGGATAGGGGTAGGGTTATTTACATGGTACGCATACGGGTAGGGTTATATACGTGGTACGTATAGAGATAAGGTTAGGGTTATACCCTAGGGGATACGTTGAGATATAATATACGTATAGACTTGTGTATAGGCAATTAGTATGTTCTTGTAATATTTAAATTCTCTCGTCGGCAGCTCGGCTCGCAGCGCAATCGGTTAGGAAAAGGACTCGCAATACTGACATCTACAGTGAATTGCGTTCGTACTCTTGCGGTGTACGGCGTTCGAATCCCTGCCTCTTCAAGGTTTGTTACCCTTTTTATCTTGGCTTTTTGGAACTTGCCATCTTAGTCAAGTCTGCGTAAATTGCAACTTTTTTATGGGCTCCTGCGTTTTGTATACACCAGTAGGGATCTTTCCTTGGTCGCTGCATAAAGGCGCCGTCCGGGGAGTGGTCATGGGTCTCTGAAAATTTTTGAAAAATTAGGTGTTCGTAAATGCCATCTGGCGCCACATTTGCTACCTTTGAAGTAGAAAATTTGTCTTAAATATTTAGTATTTTAAGTATGAAAAAAATCGGCATCAGTGAGGAGGGGGTATGGCCCACTGGCCTTAAATACGTCACTGATAATAATAATATAAGTTAAACCATTGGAAATGGTGAATTATCGAATATATACGTACTGGTGCAATTCAAATCAGAACTTTATTTTAATTTGCCAAGGAAGCTTTTTAAACTATTGATTTCCTTAAGTTACGTCATTGCAATTTATTTTTCTTTCAGTAGGTGCCCGAATAATTCTCAGTATACTGCCCGAATTTTCACAGAAATGTTTGCTTGGGGCTGCAACCCCACCCCCTCGCCTCCTATGCCTATGGATAAGTTTTGGTTAAATGGAGGAGCATAAATTTTCACAGAATATCTCACCAAGTCATTGAAACATATAAGCAGCTATAGGATATAGACTTAGAGAGCTACTACTGACATTATCTGAGTTTGGGGAGTATAGTTCAGTAGTTGAAATTTCTCATTTTCTGCAGGTTCTATAATTTCTGAGAGCGCTCATACCATGAGCTTAATTTTCACATGCCTGCTTTACTTGTGACCCACAAACAACATTACTGAGCCTATGAAACAATCATAATCAAACTTTTGTCACTTTATATGTTAAGGAAAATATCAAAATTTGAAAGTTTGCTATTGCACAGGGCCTGGCTATGCCCGCAGAGCAGGGTGGCAAACCAAGGAGCTGGCCCCCAAATCCCCCTCCCCTTGGTTACGGGCCTGCTCAGGGCTATTCTGAAATTTAACTGGGATTGGGGGAAAACTGTGGGGGAAAGGAAAAAAATCTGAGGGGGCAAACGGCCCGATTCATGCCCCCACGTAGCGCCGCCACTGGGAATATCCAATCAAATGACTGCCCTTTTTTTTCATTTTTTTATATTCGCCCGTGCCATCTACTCCTCTTAATTTGGAAAATTATATTTTAAAAAGGTCGCCATACCAGTAAGAAAAGGAAATTATAAGCGCCCTACTCCCAAGATCCCACCCCTCCCCTCAAATACAAAGCTGCCAGTGCCACCTCCAAACGACCTGAAAAATCTACAAGTGAAGTATGGCAGTTGTGGTTCAGATCTTTTATTTCGGACTTGTTAAGCAAAGAGAAGATCTCTCAGCGCACGTACTGAATCCGTCACGGTGTCCATAAGATGAATGAAAATCTTGTGGGCACCGTAGCCCGTATTCACAAGATAAATGAAAATCTTGCGAGCACGGAATCTGTGTCCATAAGATGAGTGAAAATCTTGCGGGTTCGGAATCCGTGCAAAAAGGACGAATAAAAATCTTGTGGTCACGAAGTCCGTACCAATAACGCCCACCGAAATTATAACTTCAAATACTCGTGACCTAATTGTACAATTGCAAATGTAACCTTAAGGTACACGCTGGAAAAGCCAGTACGTAACAAAAAGCGTTAGGCTTATCACTGCAACCAACCCAGGCATGCCAAATAGAATCATTCAATATTCACACATAGGCGTGGGGAAATTTTTTCTGGGGTTGAGCCGAGATTATTGGCTCAGCCCCGTATTTTTTCTGGGGCTGAGCCAATAATCTGTCCAAGAAGTATTTTTCCAGCCCCTGGGCTTATGAGTCTATATTCTAACACATTTCTATGGTTTCACGGGGAGTTTGTACATCGAACTATGACATCATAATGCTACAAACTGGTCGAACGAGTCACAGAAGTTCTCATCATTTTCGAATGTTGATAGTATTACACTGACCCGACAAGATTTTTACTACAGGGGTTTAACGAGGTTTTGATCTATCGACAAGAAAATTTCATGTGACATGGTATTAGATGATGCCAGCTATATACATCCTTCCCATTCAAATGAAGTGCATTCTATACTCAGTCCACTTTATTTGAGAATGCAGAATTAGAAATCGTGCACGCCGAAGGAGTCTGCTTGTCAATACAGAACTGAAAAAAAACGAACAAAGAAAACATAACTTACGTATCAATTACAACCCACCGACAATATTGCTAACTGATTGACAGAGAACTGATTTGTGAAAAAAAGATACCTTACCGTCACTATTCGTTTCGGCCATGATACACCAAGTCCTGCCGTCAGTTCAAAATATCATGGCTATACACAATGAATCATTATCAAAGAAACAACGACTTCTAGTGTTAGAACACAGTAGCCTACCATAATTATTAGCGCAATGCGGAACACATACTTGGTGGAATATGACTCAATAATGAAGTGCGATTTTGCCAGATTCAGAGGTTTGATGAGCTGTAGGTGGAAATCAATTAAAATTTATAAAGTACCGTGGCTCTGACAAGACATTTCAAAATTTAGATGTTTCAAATTTTTCGTTTCGATGTTTTTTATGTTTAGACTTTTTCGTTTCTATGTTTCGAGTTTCCATTTTCCTTGTTTCCAATTTTTGTTCCATATTGCGACTTTTTCCATTCTGAAGATATAAGCTCAAAAAAAATGTTACAAGAAACAGGTTTACCTGCTTTCTGATCTACGCGTTCCTGCTCTCAGTAAGAACAGTTCCTACAATGTAGCCTATAGTCAGATAGTCGGACCCGAGGCTGATTCACCGAAAATATGAAAAGATAAATCTTTGCTGCGATCGATCTCCGTGGGAACTATACACGTTACCGTGCAACTCTCGTGGACGGTTTTTCCTTTCGAGGCCATGCCCTCACAGGGCCATAGCCTGAGCGAAATGCCAAGGGGGCATGTCATGATACTTGTTAAGTGGAGCACGGAGTGGTGTGCCTACAGATAGTTGACACCGGGAAGGAACCTTCCTTTTTTTTCTGGCATGAATTGCATCCTGGGGGAGGCTGCTGAGGGGAAGGCCCTGTGGGAGGGGTACATGTAAGGCCTGGTTCAGATACAAAATTGAACTATCGTCTGTGAAGCCTCAAACTGAATATATCTTTACAAATTGTCTTTATTTATTTGTGATATTCTTCCTATTTTGTTTTTCGTTTTTCTGTTTTGTTTTTTGAGTGTGTGTGTGGTTTTTTTTTTTTTTTTTTTTTTTTTTGCTGGGCGTAGGTTAAGAGGTGCTGTCTAGCAGAAAGAGATGACACTCTTAACTCTTTGAGAAGTTTTTGTCTTTGTCATGTAGCTTGGATGCGCAATGGTGCTATCTTTGGTAAAGCTTTGGAAAGCGTTGAATTGATTAGGCTATTCGTTAAGGAATCCTAATTGTTTCGTGAATTTAATTCCCTATTCTCGCAAGATATAATTGAAGAGGGCGCTGCACCAGTGGAGAGATATTGCACTTCTACTCTTTCAGGAATTTTTCTTGTTCTAAGTTTTCCTAGATCTGAAATGGTGCCATCTTTGGTAAGCTTTGAACTGATAACATGGTATGAAATTTTAATTATTTACTGAATTTTTTGGCTGTGCCGTGGCATCCCTCAGGCTACTAGGCTGGTAGCCGGTGCGGACTTCTCCCGAGCTCCCCACCAGGGGAACCAACATCGGAGCTTAGCCGATAGCGCAGGCAAGTTGCAAGAAAATGTTCAGTAAAGATGTCTCCCAGATGGGAAAAAATGGCACATTTTTAACCTTAAAGTTGCATCTAAACAGTCTTTACTTTTATATTTCATGCTTCAGGAACAAATTTAGATTTCAAGAAGAGAGAAAAGTTAGATTTGATTTTGATTTAAAAAGAAAACGCAGTCACCCCAATTAAAATGACTGCACCAGATATCCTGTGCCATGAATGGCTCGTAAATGTTCATTATACAATATGTTTCTTACTGATTTGTTAGGACACATAACTCTTTGGATTACTTTGAGTATGCAATATTTATGTTCTAACATATCAAGAAAGATACTTGACTCAAAGTCGGTGAAGAGAGTTAGCTGTTGTTTCAAATAAGTTTGCGGCGACTGCTTATGAACTTTAAATAAACAGTTTCTACATTAGCTCATTGAGTTTAGCTAATCGGGAGATGTTATTTGGATAGAGATTCATCGTTTTGAAGTGGGTTTTGTGCCGCAAAGGTCAGTCAGTTATACGTCGCTTGTACCTTTCTTGACATTTCTATATGACTTACACCGGATTAGGAAGTTAACACAATAGTCAGGTGGCTTAGCAACAATTTTTAGGAATAACGTTACCGGCCGGACAAAAGTATCAAATTAGGCATGGAGTTTCTTTACGACCTATCTATTGATTTTATCCGTGGAACCCACTTGATCGGCTTCGATTTTCCAAGATGGCGGCCAAACTCCAAGATGGCCACCAGGAAAAAGGAGATCTTGGCTGACCCAGATGTTACAAGAAGTGTAAAGGAAAAATACTTCTAGAATATATACAATTAAATATGAGCACAGATTAGGTCTACCTGTGTCAAAAGTATTTTTAATTATTATTTTACCTATTATAATATATTTACATAATTGTTGCACTGGCGGCTGTTTTGCTTTTTTCGTCATATTGGTTGACCTGAATGCAAAAGAAGTACTTTGAAAAATCATTTGGGATTATTTTCCATGAAATATGGCCAGATATTAGGAGCAACTGTGTCAAAAATATTTTTAATGATTATTTCTCATATTATTTTTATACATTGTGATCGTTGTATTGGTGGCCATTTTGTTGTTTCCGCCATCTTGGTTAGTTTGGGGTCCTGCAAAAAATATCGGGAATCTTTCTTTGAATTTTATGTATACTCTACTGTAAAGGTATTTAGAGTTTTTAATCGAAACATACTTTTTATGATTATTTTCTGAGATTTTTCTGCATTTTTTTTTT
>WURT03666591.1:0-17716 GCA_009936505.3 Holothuria glaberrima | reverse complement strand
TGGCAGTAGGTTCCATTTTTAAAGTCTTTGGTATGACCTGGCCAGGATTCGAACCCCCGACCTTCCGGCTGCAAGTCAGATGATCTAACCACTTGACCATGCAGTCGGTCTAGATGGCAAGCACCAAGTCATTACTCACTTGAATGCATATTGGGCTGACAGAGTTGAGACTCATTACCTTTTATTGATGCAAGAGATAAGCTATGGTCAGCTCCTTGCTAACTTTGGGCTAAAAGAAGATTCATGTCATGGGGTAAATTTACCAATACCGATGCAGGAAGAAAATCAGGACTATCAGTCGATACCCATACTGAATACCGATAATCGGTCAAACACTAAATGTGATACATCTCCAGTGTCTACCTATCATAGTACACATTTAGCTAATCAGCTAACAACTTCAAAATGACTGTATGTGCGAGATTATAATATGGTGGTTCCTCTTTAAAAGATATAGTTAAAGTGGTGACAGATGTTGAAGAAAATCCAACAGATATTTTATTAATGGATTTTATTCTTTGACTGCTGTGTGAAAACTGCTCTGTTTGGTTGCACATCACACCATACCTTATTCTCTTAGAATCGGTGAGTATGAGCACAAGTACAAATTCATTCTCACAAGAGCAAATACACATCAAAATGTCATAACTTTTATGTACGAGTACATACTCACTACAAGACTGGTCATTCCTATTAACATACTCCCTTCAAGTTTCCCTCATCCCATTTCATCCCTTTTCCCTGCAAGATACAAAACTGAGATTCCAGTTTCACTTCCCAGAGCAGATATATTTTTCACAACTTCACCGCAAGAAACAATGATAAGCAATGAAAATGAAAGGGTCACATTATGTACCTAGTATTTCCACCATTTTAGAATTCTCCTGAAAAATAATGGACTTTTGTTTTCCTACTTGAGATTCCCTTTGACCCAACTGGACCTCTGACTAGAATTCTAGATCAATGTGGTGCCCATTCTGTTTTTACCAGTAGTTTATATAGTGTCCTTAACATGCATATATAGTCGTTCTTAGCTTGGGATCAATGTTTTATACCACTGTCCCAGAGTATGAGAATCTTTAATGCAATTTGACACTTATATTGCATATGGTAATTCTGAAGTAAATTTTATCTCCGATATCAAAATGAAGAATTAAGAGTTAAAGCGAGCAGCAATGCTCATCTATCCTCGAAATGCAGTAAATGTTCCAAAGCTATCTTCTTGAAGAAAGTTTTGGAAAACAGCAAATCTGTTACAAAATTGTCAAATTCTTAGCCAAGGGAAAAACTGTGTCAGATTTTTTTGGTTTTTTGGCAAATGAAGAACTGCTGGAAGGAGTGCTTTTTTCTACAGAGCTCTCTTCCACTAAGCTAGCTATCATTCGCCAGGTAATACTACAGATTAAAGTGAGGGGTTACATATGTAAATACGAGGTAAAGAGTGGCGATTTAGATTCTCAATACCAGAACCTGACAGCTGAAAAAGCGCAGATCTTCACTTTTTTTGCAGTGAGGTTTCCTTTCCTCTAACCCGTTCAAAAACATCACATCAAATATTACAGCTAATTGACTGGTAAAAACATAAAAGTAAAAGGTATTACTCTGTCCTGGAATTTATTTGTAAAACTAGTATCCTTCGGCAGTTATCGTCCATTCTGTGACAGTAAAATTGGATGTTATTACTGTAGGCTTTATATTTCAACCTGTGCGTGTTCTTATATATATATCATGAAACACCAAAAAGGCAAAAAATATGCACATTTGTATGATTCATTGGAGCTATTTACAACAATGGCAAATTTTAAAACAATTTGTCCCCTGGGACATGGCTCAATCTGTTTTTGTATCTTTTCACCCTACTTTTATTTTGCATGCTTTCACAACTTGTCATCCAATAACCAAGACCACATTTACCTTCCGATTTATTGGATAGTATTATATCTTACCATTATTACATTGTGAAAGACTTTTTCCAGGATTCAATATGTACAAGTCTAAAGTATAGATAAACTGTCATCAGGAATGCAGTTAAAACTTCACAGTAAAAAAAAATAAATAAATAAAAATTTAGAACAAAATGACAGCAAATAGTATAACATTTACTGTCTGGGGTGAGATTAGAGGGCATTTAAAGGTCAATGTGGCGATCATTTATACATGTAAGATAAACTTTTATCTGGAAAAATAACAACAAGTAATGTCATGGGTTCTCCAGTCGCACCCTGCAGGCCATTTGTGGCCCACGATGTGCAGCTCATGGAGGATAAGAAACAGCAATAAAAAAAAAAAAAAAAACTATCAGTTCTGGCTCCTACAACTATTTTTAAGTACAACTCAGTTAAAGTAGCCCTTGGCCCAAGACTCCTAGAAATGCCTGTTTTATGCAAAAAGGAAAACAAAAGCAATATTTAAAGGGAAATATTAAGTTTGTTTAAATGAAAATTTTCAGTTTTTAAGCCACTATTTACAGAATGAAATAAAATTCAAGAGAAGCAGTACTGTAGCTTTCTTTTTAAGAAATAAGGCTCTCACAGGAAGAAATTTGTACACTCTAACTTTGAAAACTGCAAATGATGCAATGTCTGTTACTATTGTAATGCATAAAATTTTGAGGAGATAAAGCTATTGCCAGAGTTTATTGGTAAGACAGAACAATTTAATAATGATTTAAGGTATATTCCTTGCATACCATGTTGGTGCATTTTAAATGCAATATTTCCCTTTAAAACACCTTCCTCATTAAATCAAACTTTACCACATGTGCCATTCTTTTCAAGCGAGGAAAAAACTTCGAAGCAACACAGCCTGCAGTTTATCACGTAAGATGATGAAAATAACATCTTGTGTAACAGGCAAAAATGTGATATACTTTGTAGCTTCCGTGAAACCTTATAACACCGCTTGGCAAACAATGTTCGACCTTTTGACTCTTACTCAACAAGTTAAATACATTTACTTTAATTCCCATGCCTGGGCCTCATTTCACGAAGAGTTACACATAATCTGAATCTTAAGTCTGATCTAAGATGCAATAGTGCCATGTAATCAACGATCTTTGGTACACCTTTTATGAAACAGTACCCTGGACTGAAAATGACATAATTGTCCATATTGTAAGTGGATTTCCACTGGAATTTTCTGGCTGCAATTCAAAACACTTTTTATATAACATTAAAGGACAACTTATTTATAGATAAATTTACCTTTGGTTAGATGCAAGCCATTTGTCAAGGAAATTACAAATTAAATTACCTTCAAAACATATTACAGTATATAGCTTCCTTTTAGATTGTCATGTGAATAGAGTTCCAGATTTTCATTGAGCTGTTAGTTGGACAAAAGTTAATATCCCAGTGGTCTTGAATCACACATGCCTAACAATGTTAGATGTCATGTGAGAAATTAGAGTATATGCAATTCACGTTGTAGAGGTGTCAAAAAACTTGGAATTTTCCACAGAATATGCGAAGTTACAATCCCTAGAAGCTCTAAATTTACAGAAAAAATGAAAATAGTGAGTACTCTGTACATATCAGGTGGCAATCTTTTGCTCTAGCATTGTGACTGCAATTTCAGCAAAGAGATTGCAGAACATCTCAAACTTATTAAGGATCTGGTTGCATTAAAATGAATATGCAAGGGTAGAGCTAGAGAAGGGTGAGGGTGGGGGGGATTTAATCCTTCAAGGCAGATCAGTTGTAATTCTGAATTGGTAACATAAGTTTCAGGGCTGTACTTTAATAACAACTTTTCTACTGTGTAAGTGGCTTCCAGAATTACATTGACCTGATTTTAAACCTGCTCTGAAAGGATGGGAAATGGATCATGGCTCAACAGAAAGTTACACGAGGCTCTAGCTGCATCATTGTGCAGATGAATTTATTTCCAAAGACAATGAAAGAGACATGTTACTGTATCTGGCAAAAACTTAAGTTTTCTATCACTGTTTCCGTAATGGATTTTCATATCACATTTGCCACTTGCACACTGAGCAAACGAAAACAAGTACTGTGACAAGTCATTTCCCCTGGTAACAAAGCAAGGGCAGTGTATAGCAAGCTGTTATATAGCTGCAATGCCCAGGTGAGGGCAAGGGGAATAAAGGCCCTGGAAGTTCTGGAGTATTTACAGAATTGTAAGTATTAGGACAAAGTATTATCCAAGTTACACTTAAATAACCTTTTTTTCTTTCCATTTCTTCAGAAATTTGTGCTTTCTTTCCAAGTAAAAAAAGTCATGGGCTTTCCCTGGGCAGATAGGAGAGAGCATGTGGTTTAAGAGGATAGGTGGTGCAGGGTAGGAGTTGCATGGGGCTTTGAAAAAAATTATCTCACTCAAACTGGGCCACACTGCATGATGGATGCCTGTGAAGCATGCCTAAAACTTAAATGACATTTTAAGTCACTTATGGAAATTAATGGTATTTTTCAATTCACACTATTTACAACTTATCAATTCAATAACCAAAAACAATAATACAGAGCATATTGTTTTGTAAGATTTCTGAAAATCAGGGGGAAGTTTTATAGGTCATCCCCATTTGTCAAAAAGTAGTGTTTTTTCCCCCATCTCACCCCCACCCCCAAGAGCTTTCTGCATATGATCAGGTTGATACCCACATTATCCAATGTAAACACAGGATAAAGTAACCACTCACCAGACATAATTTTCATTTACCTGACTGTAAGCATGGAAGTATGTGGACTTCCATGCACTGAGCAATCGTATGGTATCTCTCCTTGTGGAGGTTTAGGCCCATGATAGTAAATCATAATTTGATACTCAGATACATTGACAATCAAGTGACCCTGGATCTGTAGCTAATATTCCATCACAAACACAGTGTAGCATGCTTTTAATTTTACTTGTATTTACAAGGCAGCTGTATTTATCGTGTCATTCTCGCTTTAAGGAGCTCAATGAGTTGAAAATGATTATTTTTGTGATGAGTTTGAAAGAAATCATTGCATGACAATGCTTCTAATTAGTCTCATTACTCATGCACCACTTCCTATAGATACCGAAAATGTGAGAAATTGATGTTTTTGTGGACAGGGATTGCATATGATTACTACCTAATGGTAAAAAGTGTCTGGTCACACGAATTTGTAATTAAACGATTTTAATCATTAGTTACCCTATCATTGCCACTTCAGTTGTGAGTTAGATGTACAGAATCTCTTAGTTTAATCATTTACCATCAAGATTTGAGTAAATCTCAACAGGTTTGGAATAAAATCATGAATTTTGTGTACCAACTTAGTAAGGGTTGGTACCCAAGTAATCCAAATGAGTAAAACTTTTGGGGGATACAAAGGGGTGTTAGACTAGGTGGTGGCAGGCCTAAAAAGCATTTTCTAAATTCAAGTTTTTTCAGTAATGATACTGTTAATATACAAGACATTCAAGGTATTGCACATTTGAAAAACTGTTCAATAATAAAGGGGCAGAAGAAAGGGGCACTTTGATTTAGAAAGCTGTCTTTGCCATCTAAGTCAACTGAACAGGCTACAAGAATAGGGGTTTTGATGTCCAACGGTATGGTATAGTCCTTCTGTTATCCTGATGTAACCTGTGGGGCTGACGTTTTTATTAGGCTCATTGCCACAAAGTAAACAACTTCAATTAGCTTTAATATGGAAGTACAACCTCGGATGATTTGCTGTACTTTGAGCCAAAAAATTTCATTTGTGTCGGAAAACTGATGGAACTTCATTTCAATAGCTACAGGGGATTGGCTCAATTTAGGCAGTTAACTATGTATAGCAGAGAGAAGTACAGTTTGGTACTACTGCCATTACACAGCCCTACACACAGTAAGGGAAATCAGTGTAACTTACCACCTCCGTACCCTCTGGCGCAGCATAACTGTATGTTTTTACCATGTACACACAGAGGACAACTAAAAAGCTACATATATGGATTACACCAATGGGTAGTACTAGTAAATATGAAGCCCAACATTTTTGGGGCTCTATGAAAGGAATTTTTGTCTCCAACCCCAAAGCCCAGAGGGGTAGTAATCCCATGTAGTGGAAGCCAAAGAGGGACACCACACAGGCTAGTTTACCCTGTGCGTCAGACAAACTGTTTTCATCCAGCTTATCGCTACGAAGGCTAAGGCTAGTCCTGATACTGCATGCCTACTCCAAACTGAATTTTTACTGTCTCAAATAATTATCTCGATCTCCCTGGTCTTTGAAATGATCACTTACATGATCCTTTCAACCAAAACATGAAAAATCCATAATCTAGCTCTTTACACAAAATATCTATGATGGATACTGAAAACAATGTACACGCAGAAGTTAAATGAGATTATGAATTTGCCAGGCGTGGAAAGTGAAAAGGCTCTTTTTTCTTCTACAGAATATATTCCCTAAAGAGGAAGGAAGCATGAACACAGGAATTTTGACTGTTTTGCAGCAAAAAGAACAAAATTCATGGAAATCAGAGTACAACACAGAAAATGCTAGAATTTCAAAGATAAAAAAAATTCACATATTGGAAAAAATTCAAACATTTAGTAACTTCAGCAATTCCAATCATTTTCAAACAACAGGGTTCCCAGCATTTCATGAAAACAAAATTCCCTGAGTTTTCCCTGATTTTTCCCAGAGAAAATCCAGAAATTCCAAGAAATCTCAATCACATGGAAAGCTTAGAACATGATGCAGACACATAATTTACTGCAGGAGTAACTCTAACAATGTTATGAATTGGGTTACAATTAGATCATCTTTTTTATAGTTAGTATTCAAATTCCCTGATATTTGCTGTTTTTCTCTCAAATTCCCTGAGTTTTCCCTGTCTAAAAAATGTAAAAGTTATTTTCCAGGTTTTCCCTGATTTCCAGACTTGCTGGGAACCCTGAACAAGTATCATATCATTAGCCAACTGAATTGTGATTCACAACTCGATCCACTGACCCACCAAAAGTGTAAAGCTAGAATTCCATGCAATCTTCATATTCTGTTGTAAAATATTACACTAACATCACATATTACTTTTATATTACAGTACAGTATATGGAATGCTGACTACAAAATGGAAATTGACTTTGTCTTTAAATAAGTATGCCTCCAAATTATGTTCAACCATAGGCTCAACCAAGAAAGTTCTTATAGATATTATATAGTTGGAAAAACATGAATATGTTATAATGCTAAACCAAACAATTATCTTTCCAAAAATTAACAATTGACGATGGTACATTCAGAGAACTCGCAATGAAAATAAAAGTCAAGCAGTTCCACAAATATTACATACATGAAGTACGGAATCACAAGCACTTTGAAAGCCTGTGTGATGATTCAAATGAGCCATTCAAATTAAAACTCTTTCAAGCTTTTCAAGGCCTCATACTATACTAGCTATTTGTACCATCACTTGCAAGAATTTCAGATAACATCATTTTCGATGGTATCTATTCAAAACGTGATTGATCCATCATTTTATGAATTTATCTGTCAAACTAAGGTTCACTTAAAAATCACCTGAAAACATCTGAGAGGAAAGTCTCCCATATCCAAGCAATCTTGTAGTTAAGCAGTACCCATTTATAGGACATGAATTTTATTACCACAATTGATAGGTTCATCCAAAGTTAATGACATGAAATTTTTGAAATTTGAGATATAGATGTAAAAGGATAAGCAAGAATTTGTCATGACCTACACATAACTGGATAAGATACAAAGAAAGATAAAGGAACTTAAGTTGGCAGATTATCATTACTTTTTACTAAGAACAGGTCGCCTAAAGGTTGAAGACACTGACCTTTCAGAAAAATTTACTTCAACTAGAAGCAACTTGACTTCAATACTGAATCAGTCAGTCCTAATTCCTACATTACTGATCACTCCTAATCAACAACTAAGCCTATCTACTGCTGACAATCATCTGAAAATGTTTGGATACTACCTAGATGGCGCCCTTCCAAGATCAATGTATATTAGCTGTAGAAACAGGCAGCTCATACCTTCATATGTAATTGCCAGCTAAATGTTCAGTAACAGTGACAGATGCACTTAAGTGGGAATATATTAGATTGGCAAACCTACTTGCATGATTTACAAATGTGGTGCACATAAACATTTAAAAATTATCTTGAAATAATTCAGGATATGAAAGTATACTATGGTACTGTACATGTGATCAGATGGTTATTGAATGTAAGGTCATTCTGGTAGGACATGTTTGGTGCAGATTATCTTAGGTATTTTACTCAAGTACTCTGTAAAAATAATTTGTAACATGCAAACTTATTTATTATTATTATTTGCATGCGAGACATATTCCATATTCTGTGTAAAGGTATGCATGATATGCCATATCACAACAGTGAGCAGACAAAAAAGAGAGGCTACTGTTCGCAACAATGGGCTGAGAGTTAAAAGTTACCTGAATGCAAATACTAGACCATGAGATATACACAAAAGCAGGTGAGTGCCAATTAGCAAATCAAAAGGATGTTTTGCTGACCTCACTAGTGTCAAAATGAAACTGACATTACTATTAAAATTGCATATCACATCAAAGGTGGGGCAGGGAATATTTTAGGATGTGAGATATGCTAAGATAAATCAAATACTTTTGTTCTATTAGGTTGAAAAATTTTCAAAGGGAATATCTCCCCATCCCCCTCTCCCTCCCACTTTGGCTATGAGCCTAGTGGGGGGGAGGGAGCAAGCAGGGCTAAAGTAGCTACTTTTCTTTTTGGCCCAGGTAGGGTGAGTGCAATGGTAGAACTAGATCGTCAGCTAGAGAGATGATCTACTTCAACTGTGCAGTATTCACAAATATTATGACAAACCATCTTTTGCACAATACAGTAATCTTTTGCCAGAAAAGTATCCTGTCATTGATACTATACTAGTCTGCATATTTCATGCACTAATGAAATTAAATAGCCCAACTGGAAAAAAAAAAAAAAAAAAAACAGAAACCTGAAGGAATATAAATGCACAATTTCATGTTTGTATTAAGGAGAACCTGTGTTCAAGTAAAATAAAATGAATGCAGTATGGAATTACTTGTCAGGCTTCTCTCATCAGTAATCAACTACTCCGATCATTTGCATTAATCATTTTCAGAAATGTTATCTTCCAATTACAACAAGGTACTCCATTTACCATTTCAATTTCTAATTCCAAATTTCATGTTCATACAAATTATTAGAAAGGGCATGTTCTTTTAAGCATGAAAGTACAACCCCGGTGAGACTTGGTAAGGTGACAAGAAAGAGCAAAAGTAACTTAGCTTGATACACTGATCCTTGCAGTAAAGTCTAAAAAGCTTTTTGTCTGACATCACACCAAAATGTTATTGCATGCCTCCTTGTTAGTTTGGTTATTTTTTTGCCATTACAAGCATCCATAGTGTACACAATTTCATGTTTTGCCTGGCTATTAATTATACACATACCATTCACATGAGAGTGCATAAATGCATTGAATAGACTGGCAATTTGCCATAGTACCTAGTCAAAATGGCTCCCAGAGAGATGCTGAGGACAAAAAAAAAAAAAAAGAAAAAAGAATGCTAAATGCTGCAACAATCACCCTATTCCTCACCTAAATAACTCAGCAAAATAGAGAAATCCTAGAGATCCCAGTAACAGCAACCACATAAAATATTTCGAGGACATTTCTAAGACTTTTGCAAAGGGCAACCATGAAAAAAAACAAAAACAAAAACAAAACTAACAAATGAAATTTGAACCCTGGTCCAACACATGTTCTACAATTAGCAATGACCTACAGTATATAGCAATCTGACATACATGAACTTATGAGCCAACTGGTCAAATACAAACACTCATCACCCCAAGAAGTGTTTTCACAGGTAATTCGGGTACCTGCCCGACATTTACTATCCGGTTCCGAAATAACTACCTGGTTCCTTCATGAAGTAAACAACAATTTCACTTCTGTAGATCAATATCGCATGTTATCTGTCGTATGTGATATATTATAACATTTATCACATTATACTTCACACAGTTCTTCACTGCTACCATTTGAAATGAATTGAAATGTAAGTACACATGGCAATGTATTACCTTAACAGTTCATACAAACCTTCCATACCAAGCAGAGGTACAAGATATTGGAAAGCTCTTGTGTTTGATATGTCTTGTTCTTCCGCCAGGTACCCAGCAGGTACCGGCAGGTACGTGTCCAACATTACCTAATTCCGATTTTAGGAATTAAGAGTCTTATACCTACCTGCCAATTTACAGATATATATCAGATTACACTAGGCTGCATGTTATGTCAGATATGTAAAAAAAAAAAAAAGAAGCTGACTCTGTTCAAAAAATGAGCTTTACTAAAGAGTGATACTGAAAACAGCTATAAAAGGTTTGGTATGAGTTTAAAGTTCTCTCTCTTTTGCAACTCAAAAGTTTGGCCTTGAAAATTTCTCTAAACTGCTTAAATGTTATATCATGACTTTACAATTGAAGGTACTGACTTGAGTCATATCATGATGCTACTTCAGATCCCAGTGAACATATAACCCAATGAACATATAACTCCTGTCCTTCGTAGCCTTCATTGGCTTCCAGTTCTCAAAAGAATTAAATTCAAAGTTCTCTTGCTGACATTGAAAAGTATGCACAGCTCTGCTCCTACCTACCTACAAGATCTCATCCAAGAGTACACTCCATCTCATTGCCTTTGCTCCAGTTCAAAACTGCTACTCTCGTCTCCTTCAGTCTCCACAAAATATAACAGTAATCACTCTTTCCAATACTCTGCTGCTTGTCTTTGGAACAACCTCCCAGTCAGAGTTAAAGAAGCTAGAACACTCACAAATTTCAAGACACTACTCAAGACCCATCTCTTCTCAAGCCTATGATTTTTCTTCTTTTAAATTCTTTTTCTAGGTGCAAAGGGACTCAAGTGTGTTTTGCGCTGTATAAAAACTGTGTGTTGTTGTTGTTGTTGTTGTTATTATTATTATTATCCCCGCGATGGTCACGTGCAGGATACAGTTGCTCCTGATGACCAAAAGTTGTGATGAACAACCAACAGTAATTTAGGTTGATTGAGAACCAAATTTCACAAAAGAAAAAAAGGGATGCACCCAGGGCAACTTTATTTTCTTTGGACAACCCAAACAGGCACACAAGTCTTCCAATTGACAAGTTTGACAAACCCAGGCCTGACATGAGATTTAAAATCACTGCTTTAAAACATAGGGATAGGCAGGGACAGGGTACCTGACTCTACTTAAGATTCATGACTCCTGGCTGGGAGTCAATTAAGTAATGACTCTACAGGAATCATGACTCCAGGAGATTTCCAATACAGCTGTCATGAATATGCCCAAAAATCACATTGCTGACTTCATAGTTATTTTATTTTGAAGGTTTCAATGAGTGAAATTTGACACAAATGGCTCTTTCATCCATTTTCTTTATTCTGTCACAAGTTTTGTCAAATGCTGGCCACTACGATTCTTCGACACTGGCAGGTTGTCATCTCACCCATAGAGGAGTGTTGTGTATAAGCCTACTAGTGTATCGGTACTCACTTTTAGACTTGTAATCTACAGATTGTTGTTGCTGGGGTATATATGTTTTCTGCATTAGCTATGAAGCTATTGTAGGAGCCATGATTCCATTCGGAGTCACGACTCATTGGGCCAGGTACCAGACTCCAAATAAATTAAAGTCAACCAAGCCTACATATAGACATGCAACAAAAACAGTTTCTTTCCTAAAAAGTGATAGATTACAAGATGAACTGCTGGAGTGATAAACTGATCTACTGGAATTATTGAAATATATCTTTCAATGTTTTCAATGTATGACTCTTCAAAATTTGACAATTTCTGGTATTTCTAATTAGCTGTGTAAAAACTATGATCAGGTGGTATATTGCAGAGTGTCTGTATCTATCTTAATAATTTTGTATTTTTATCTGTTAATCACTTACCAGCTACAGTTTCTAGTTTGGTGTTTTATATAGACATTTTCTATGTGGTAAAAAGCTTATTTCAAAATAAGGCCCCAATCTAGGCATATACCAACACTTTAACTGTTCTTAGAATGGAGGCAAAACAATAAACTACAAATCACATAAAAATATATCTCATGAGAGCATCCTTCTACATCTCTAACTTGTATATGAAGCTTATGTTTACCTGTCCAAAAGCAGTAATTTTCTCATAAATTGGTCAATATTTGATGCATGTTAATGGGAATTATGGCTATTTTTAACGTTTTTAATGGCAGTTTTGACAAAATTTTCATGTCCACAGACCATTTAGAGTTAATCTACATAGCTAGGGTAAAGCATAATGAAACAATACTCTTCTACAGCTTAAGATGAAAAAGTATCCCATCAAATGAAAGTTCCAATCCTCTTGTTCATTAAAACAATATCTTAATAGCTCAAAGCATACATTAAATATCTCTTCAGGTAGAAAAACATCCTACAATTTTGACATAAATTACTATCAAGGAAATCAAGAAGAGTCATCTTATTTCAATCCAACGCTTGGAAAACACGGGGGCGGAGTGCAAATTCGCCCCCGAAATGTTAAAAATCGCCCCCGAAATGGTCGTGACGGGGGCGAAAAAATTATGCAAATTTGAGGAAATCGCCCCCAGAAATTCCCAAGAATGTGCGAGCTGAGAATGCTTTACTTTTCCCTCTGGTGAAAAAATATTATGTAGTCAAATTTCTGATGGAAAATAACCATGCAAACAAGACCTCTAAATGCTCAAACGAGTCCGAATACCTGCCGATAATCGCAATTTGTACTGCTTTTAAAACCTGTACGTTGAGATCTAGCGATCATTTCACTGAATTCACGTTAATTCACCCAAGTTTTTCAATGAACGAAACCAAGAATCAAATTCGCAGTCCCTAATAATCGTAGGCCAGATTGATGTAGGGCCAAACTGTAAGCAAACACCGATACTTAAGGCCATTTCCATGTTCTGTACAGAAGATCAAGTGAAACGCACAATGTCAGCACAGGAAAGTCACAGCATGTGTATAGGTCCATAATTGCATGCAAATACTAGGACATTAGGCTACGCACCTTCTCTATACAAAAGTTTACGTACATCGCAATTACATTGAGCAAGGTACGGGAAAATTTTAGTATTTTTGATCTCTGCTTGTACAGCTTAATTTCCAGTTGTTTCATCATAGTTTGCAGTAATAACAGCGGGTGCTTTTACGTAAAAATGCATTTTAATTTGTGTGAAAGTAACGGTGTTTTTGTACTTTTATGATTTACGCAATGATGATGTTTGAAAAATGACCCGGTAAGCTGTGCAAGGAAGTCGCACGTGTAGGTGCACCCAAATTAACTCGTACTAGTTCCCATTTATTTGTGCACAGCTATGGCATGAATCCAACAGATATTTACGTATGGATATATAGTGTGCGTATCCATTAAGTTCTGCTATATGAAACCCTCACAACACTTGAGCCTACACACTCTTCATGCATAGATAAAGCACGGTAGGATCGTGAATGGTGTGAAATGGCCAAGTGCATACATTGAAATATTGCGGACTTCCAGGTAATGATTTTTACCGTTCGTCTGTGAACGACTTGGGCTAAGATAATGATATATATTGAAAGTGAATATACTGTAGCTCAATTATCAAGACACTTAGCTTTGCACCAAAAATTATTGAGCTGTACTGTAGCACCCGAAAATCTGAAAGCAGCACCCGAAATAAAATTTATGGGGGCAATTTTTTCTTTGAAGTAGCACCCGAAATTGAAAAAGTAGTTCAACCCCTGTTTCAATCTTACATAAATCATCCAAATCAGGTATCAGAAACCTGGAAAGATAATTAGGACAGACACATACACAGAGAGGTTACAATCCAGTGAACAGCACAGTGCATCGAAACAGTGCAAAAGACAGTAAGGAATTTGTACTTTTAATGTGTAAACTGTCAAAGTACTTTCAATAGTTGGAAAGTTGAGATTAAATGATCATACTGCAAAATAAAGCTATGGACCAATTACGACAACAGTTTCAAAAGTAAACTCATGAAGATAAACTGTAGTGCAGAATCAAATTCGGAGCAGCAATGCGAACTTGGAATTAACTCCTGGAATATAAACACACATGCAGTTCACTTTAGGTTTACTTTTGAAAAAAACAAATTTAGGTCTTGAAGCCACTTGGACCAATCAAAGACCCTATATCAGGTAGCCAAGTCTTAAGTTACTTTTCCAAAGGCTGGGAGGGGTGGAGAATTTTGTTTTGCACTTCTGCTTGACAGCTAAAGTGTATGACTTCCCCCATTTGGACAATTTCTGAGACAACCATAAAACAAGTTAAATTAGTTTGAAACCCCCTCACCATCACCGGGAAGTGCAAACTGCCTGCTGAACAATCAATTCTTAGTCATATACCCTACAGTTTCCAGGTGGTTCCACCAGGATTTGACCATGGGAAATTTCCCATCCAATGGGGCACACTGTAAACCAAATAGCCAACTCCACCCACTTGCAGGTTAACTAAAGTAAATCATATTACAGATTTTCTTCTTTCTCCATTCAACAACTTTTCTTTCCTTATTCCCCTGGATTAGTTTTTTAATTTTTCTTTATTTTCTAGATTTAGCTGATTTTGCCCCAGTGCTGTCAGTCACCCCATTTTGCCCCAATGTCACCAGTCGTGACCCTTTAAAGCTATTGCCAACAGCAGATAACTAGAGCAGCAATGCTGCTGTATCTCAATACAGTCAAAAATTTGTTAGGACGAGAATTAAGGATATGATGGTGGTTCTCATCAGCTATGGTGGGTGGTGCCAGGTGGGGTCGCTCAGCACTCCTTATTTGCATCCAGCACTCACGGTCAAATGTACTGTCCCGGCACAGATTTTCCGCCAAAAATGGAAAAGTACCAAAACATGAAAATAATTCTACAACTAAACCAGAACGCAAAAATGCATTGAGGTTTCGATGATTCCAAACAAAGCCATGTTATCCCATTTCTTTCAGTCACTGGTCAAATGCTATTTAATGTGTTCTCATAATACAGTTTGTGTTCATATTTGATCTTGGGAATTCTTACTTTTTGACGCCTGGTGACCCCAGGTGAAATTCTTGGCAATCCTTGCTTTTGGACCTCTGGTAACCCCAGATGATGATCTTGGGAAATTTTCTTTTTTGACCTATAGTGACCCCAAATAAAGATCTTGGTTTTCGGAGTTTGACCCCCTGTGACTGCTGATGACCTTTGACCACCAAAAAATTAAGGTTCTGTCTCACCGTAGTACATCTGCATACTAAGTATAAAATGTATCCAAGTTTCCTTCCTCAAAATATTGTTTTAAACAAAGTTTTCAGGGTTTGACCCCTGGTGACCTCAGATGACCTTTGACCTCCACCAACAACAATAGGACTCTTTGTCTCACCATAACTCATCTACATACTACAAGCTTCCTACCTTGAGATATCGTGTTAACAAGGTTTTTTGAGTTTGACCCCTGTGACCTCAGATAACCTTTGACCTCCACCAAAAACAATAGGACTCTTTGTCTCACCATAACTCATCTACATACTACAAGCTTCCTACCTTGAGATATCGGGTTAACAAGGTTTTTTGAGTTTGACCCCTGTGACCTCAGATGACCTTGGACCTCCACCAAAATCTATAGGGTTCTTCTTCTTACCATAATGCATCTACATACTAAGTATGACATTCATCCAAGCTTCCTACCTCAAGATATTGTATTAACAAGATTTTCAGGGTTTGACCCCCAGTGACCCCAGATGACGTTAGACCCCCATCAAAACTAATTGGGTTCTTCCTCTGACCATAACACATCTACAAACTAAGTATGACATTCATCCAAGCTTCCTACCTCAAGATATCATGTTTAAACATAAAATGAACGCAAAGCATTATGGGAACCAGCAATTGGATGCTGTAAATCCATTTCCATTTTGAATAGCTGCTGCTTACTAATCAGCCAAAGTATCCCCAAAAAATTATCAAGTTCAAATCCTGAATACTGTATTTTTATACTTTGGGCCAAAAGTAATAGATTTCAAAATAAAAACGTAAGCAATCACTAATGTGATGATGCTGAAAAGAATATTAGCTACAGCTAGTGACTGGCTAGTGTGACAAAATCTCAATACATGTTATGCATTGAGATAAAAATACCCACTTTTGCCTTTCCCAATTGAGACAACCCCTTGTTGGCCGACACCTCCTGATTGACATTCATGCCATACTACCATTCAAGGACTCCAGCGATGTAGGATTGCTTTGAAATGTTGCTTCTCCTAGTGACAGGCGGAACCAATGGATAATCAAAGCTTGTCAAGTGTGAAAAAAAAACTTGATTAACACCTGCAGCCAACTCCTTCCAATGTTCCTCATCAATGCTTCCACAAGTGCCTGAGTGAGGGGATCAGAACTTGATAACTATGAGCTATACTTTTGTATTTTAAGAAAGGAATCATTGGGAACTCAAACCCAACCTCCTGTAGACCTTTTTTGTTTTTTTTTTATTCTAGTCATAACTGTGTCTGAAATCAGACTCTTCTATCAGAAAGGAGGAGTATCTGATTACTTCCTGTCAGCTACAGAGAAGACTTTTAAAGCTGTATGCCTTCACTTAGTTCTTATTAAATAGATTTAAGGAATGTTATTTTTAGACTATCCTTATGCTTTCATTTAGAGTTTTATTTCTGAGTGTTTCAAACATGAGTTGACTTGGTAAATTTGACTGGAGAAAGGCCCCATAGATTTCCTCTAATCAAAACACTCAAAATAATCCAGTGAACTCAAAATACGATGCTTCAAAAACGGGTTACACAGTGTTCATTTCAAATTGACTTCACCTCAAGACAATTTACCAAAAAGTTCTTTAAGGGCAATTCTCATCATCCTAGATAGTTCCAATTCTCCTGACTTTGCAACTCGTAGCTCCTTCCATATTAAACTGTATAATGCTCCTCCTTGTGCAGACACAAACCTATTTTATTGCTTAAGATCATTTGCTTATGAGTATACAAGGCTGTTGTGTGTAATCCAAGCACTCATGCTGCATTGTGTGGAATGTGAGCTACTGTACTCTGCAAATTCTGAATTTTCAAACTCTAATACCAATTAAAGAGCAGTCACCAACTGAGAATTTTGATATCCCACACTAAAAATATACTTTGGGGTGATGAGTGTATGTCTTTAAACAGAATTTTTACAGTGCTCAAACATTAAAACTGAAGTGGCCTTTTTCTGGCATTATAATGCTGTCTTGGGCAAATAGTTAAATAAGCATGCCAATATAACTTCTTTCCCACAAAAATTGGTTTCAATGAAATCTAAGTATGTGGATGGATCATGGCAACATATTTCACAGCAGCATACGTGGTATGCACACAGCATGTTAGGCCTTCAAGTATAGGCTCCATTAATATCTTGAACTTAAGTTAGGATGAAATTATGTATCTTTCTCATTAATATTCATCTGCTAGTGAAGAGTGATCAAAAGATGTTTTACATTTTCCATGATTAAGAAAGTTGTAATCTTCTTTTACGATTCCTGTATATTTATTACAGTGGATATTACTTGAAACATATGGGGATATGACTCCCCCCCCCCCTCCTCACAAAAATAAAACTAGAGTAGCATAGCCACTGTCACTCAACCCTCCTGATGTTACCTGTTCAGTTTTTAATTCATTTTGAACAAAATCATGGTCCACACTTAATA
>WURT03666590.1:0-37378 GCA_009936505.3 Holothuria glaberrima | reverse complement strand
CAGTTGGTCAGTTGGCTGATGATCGCGTAGCGTGAAACCCAGGGTTCCAGCTTCCAGCTGTTTGTGTTTATTTATATGTATATATATATATATATATATTTTTAATATCAGTTCCTCTTTCACGTGATGAACATCATATGTTTTACAAGTAATACAAGAGGTGATGCAGATCTCATCTCCTCCAACGGCAGTGTGAAGTCCTGCCGACAAACCTTTTAGGAGAAATTTGGGACAAACCTCTTCGCAAATATGACATTTTAGCTACTTTTTGACCTGAAAACCCATCCTAAGCATAAAAGTTTACTACACACCTTTTTCGGAAAATTTGAGCAAATTTGACCATTTACCTATACTTCGACGTTGAACCCCACCTGTAGCAACCAGAAAGCATATTAATTGTTTTCTCATTAGTCTTATTATATCATGTGATTGTATTACCTTTTCTAAAATACTGATGGCGAAAGTATGATCACAATATTTTTTATCAAATTTGAACCTCGACCTCAACCTATGATGTCATCAATTACACATACACAATTTTTTCTGGTCAGGCACCTATCCGTCTAGCTAAAACTTGATCGGACTTACGGTTTCGGAGGAGACCATGACACACTTTTTTGCAGATATTTGTGAAATTTGACATGTAAACTACATTGTGACCTTTAACCCCACTTCTAGCAACCAAAAAGCACTATGAAGTTCAAAGTTATCCCATCAGTTCTAACCTATCATGTGATTTTCTTGTTTTAACACAATGACTGGCAAGTAAAAAGAAAGCTCTATTTTGACCTTTTGAACTCTGACCTTTGACCTATATTTTGACCTTTTATCCCCAAAGCATTCTGTTAGTTCTGTTTTCAAATTATGTTATTAGTTTAAGCATATCATGTGCTTTTGTTACATTTACTAACAAATGTATAGGCAAATAATGGCAAAAACCCTAACGTTGACCTCTGACCTTTGACCTCTGAAGTCATCAATACGCATGCACGACCGTTCATGGTCAGGTAGCTATCCACCAATTTTGAACTTCATCAGACTTAGGGTTTAGGAGGAGTTCGCCGCACACTGTTACGCAAAATTTAGACAAGTTTGACCTTTGACCTTCGTTGTGACCTTTTACCCCACCCTTAGCAATCAACAAGTACTATTTCAAAAGTAACGTATCAGTCCTAGCATATCACGTTGTATATTACTCTTTGTAACATACTGCTGGGCAAGTAATGGCGAAAATCCCGATTTTTAGCAAATTTGACCTTTGCCTCTGACCATTGACCTATTACGTCATCAATTACGCATGTTCAAGTTTTTATGGTGAGGTACCTTCCACCAAGTTTGAACTTTATCGAATTGACGGTTTATCAGGAGTTCGCGACACACCCTTTTGTTCACACACACTCAGACAACAAGACACTCGGATACATTTCTAATGTTAGGTGAGGGACCATAGCTCATCTTCTCATACATTACATGTACGGAGATGAGATAACAAGAGGGAAATCCACGATGCTGCATATCTCATCAACAACACACGCACTAATCTCCGTATATAACTGGATGGAGCCTGGGACGCACGTCAATGTGGACTTGCCGGAATTAGCAGTGTCAAACACATACAGTAAACTCTATGAAATTGCTTACATTATGTCATCCTAAAATAGAACGCGTTTTCGATGTTTCAACTCTTCCAGTGCGGTTCCATGTTTACCGGCCAAGTCAGGTGTCTAGCGCCTTTGACACTAAGGCTAGCTTGCGCGCTTAGCACGCACATCTGTGCCCATGTGAAATGCAGTAACACTATTATAAGAAAAAAAGAAAACACCTATAAATACCTTTATGTGTTTTCAGTACAAGTAAATCCAACCAATAGAATGCAAATCTTAAACTCGTTTGGCCTACAAACTACATGATAGCGCTTATTGTAAATAGGGTGGGCGCTAAATGCGTGTATTACTTACAAAGCACCAAAACGGGGACCACGATTGGCGATTCAAGGCCGTGGTCTAAACGCATGCGTGCTAAGTTATGCGTGTGGTAGCTTCCCTGTATCAGCCCTTTTGCAGTGTTGCATCCGGTAAAATGAAAATTTTCAAGATGACTAGTAAATTTGATAGTTCTTTTATTGTTGCCTGTCCATGCCCATTGGCTGGCGCACTACCGGCACCCATCTCTTGCACATAAGGCACGCAGGTATAAACGCACGCTACAAACCTACCCGCTACAACTATGTGCAGGTTGTACTGCTTTGTTTAGTGGATATTAACAAAATGAAATTGGACACACACACTCAGACACGTTTTGACCCATCCGTCAGTCATGGACTTTGGGTCAACCTGAGGTACCCCACCTTTGGTTAGTCTGAGACTATTAACTTTGGAACATTACCTGTTACCATGGCAATGGTGCTTTTTATTTCCGTGAATAGCTCAACTGGCAATGGGATGACAATATATCATCGATTTCCTTATATAAAATTGAACTATATGTAGGCCTACTCATGACTGTGCTAAACGAATTCTTTTCTAAAACTTAAAGGGAGAAAGCATTCAAAAAACTACTAAATCTTACACAGATCTCCTCTTAATTCGTTCACAAGTATCTTCCATAATGTTTCTGCATAAAAACATTGAATACTGAAGGTAAGCCAAGGAGATATTCTGCATGAAATGAACAAATTAGTGACAAAAATACCGTCACACGATTGATGTAGAACCATTTCTTAATTAGGTTTAATGTTTCATAGGTAATAAGTCAATTTCGTTTGTTGGAAAAGTGATATGTTCTTTCTGGCGTTTACTCTGATAAATGTTGCCCTCCATCTGTCGATAAAATGTTTAATACTTTCATATTAAGAGGCAGAAAAACTTTCAGAAGACAATAATTTTTTGGTAATTACGCTTATATTTCATACTATAATATTCAAAGTATCATTATATTCACATTTATTTCTTTCAATCTGGGTAATGATAGTAGCGAAAGTACAAGCAGGGACTTGTTATTCGGAAGGAGATACATCGCTTTGAAATGAGGTTTGCACAGCCAAAGTCAGACAGATGTCTGTCCTTTGTATCTTTCTTGACATTTCTTTAAAACTTACACTGGATAAGGTAGTTCACACAAAAGGGATTTGCCGTCTGCTACGTCTACAGTAAGACTGGTGGTTTGTCGCGTCGGCCATAGCGTTGCCAGTCGCTGGAAAATTAAAACATTACATCTTTGGACGGTCGGTGACGCGGATTAGAGTATACCAACAAGGGTTATGTGAAAATGTGAACACGATTCTTTACCTGGTCATTTCAGGAATTATTTTGACGAAAATTAGATTTCTGCCTCTGCAGCTCATGCATGACATTTGTTTATTGGAAAGGGGCAGACCCCATTGAGTTATTTTAACAAAACAGTCTTTTAGGGTCTTGTAGCTCCTGCCCGTTAGTTGGTGGTGGCTTAAACCTGCTCTGCAAAGTATTGTTCTGACTAAACCACTTGTGATAGGATTACTAGACCTGAATGATATTGCGAACATAGTGATATCAAACTGAAGCCAACGAATAAAGTTAGGGTACTAGCATAAATTAAAATTACCGTTAAACCTCCTTCCAATAAGAACTCCCTGGTAAAAGCATCCTGGAAAGCGAGCATCAACCTTTCGTGTTTCTTTAATGGTAACTGAGGTTTTCCATATATCTCTCTAGACTCTTTTTACAAACTACGAACAAGTGAAGCACATTTGAACTTGAGCTATGCCTTAAAGCCGAAAAAAGGAAATAACAAACATTGTAACAATAATAACTTCATCAATTGCAGTACTCGATAAACATTATATATTATGCAACAACAAATTGTATAATACACATCAGAAAATTCCAATAACGATGTATCTTAGAAAATGAATTGGTTAATCAATACATGAAACACGTGAGCTTTTAAGAAAGAGAACTTGTAACGCCGAACGTTTGAATACAATATCATATATATATTTCAAAGAATTACATAATTCTTAAATTCCTGATTGATTTTTCTTTTTTAAATGTACCCTAATTGATTATTTTAAATGCACTTATATTGCAGTTTCCTCTTTAAAGAAGGGACAAGGATTTCAATTGAAAGAAAAAGTATGCTATACAGTACACAACCGACATTTCATCTTTAGACAATCCACTAATTCAATTAAATTAATAACTCATGGAAAGTACACTCTAAAACACTTAGGTCACGAGGAAACTAAATCAACTTTTTGGGTCAAATTTTAACACCATTGGGTCGAATGAAGCTTTATTTGGGTTATTTCTGGACCCAATAATTTTGATCGGCTTCCTATTGACCCAATTATGGGTCAAGTTGACCCAAATATTTTTAAAGAGTGTACTCTTCTAAGCTAGCGATTCTTTAAAGAAGAATATGGAGCTATTACGAAGCTCCATGAGAAGAAGGATAATCAAAGTGAGTGAATACTCTATTGATTAATGAAAAATCTACTATATTCTTACCATCTGCAACCTCATCACAAGTTGGTCGAAACAACTTTAAAACGTTGTTGAATCATTATAATGGGACATTTTTTATTCAAATGGCAAACAAATGTTCCAATTTTTTTTTTCAAATGGCAATTTTTTTTTATTCAAATGGCAAACAAATGTTCCAATTTTACTTTTCTGCTATTTACATTTAACGTCCCTAACATTAGTATCTTTTGGCGCTTTCATCATGTCTTTCATATTTAAAATCAAAATGCAGTGAATACGACTCAATATTTAACGAATATCTTACAAATCTGGGGTGACTTAGATACACTGTTTGCAACTCTAAACCTTGTCAGTAATCGAAGTAGAAGTTTATCTTTAATGACATTTATGTGACCATCTTGGAAAAATCATGTTATTTTGTGATTGTTTTACATATAATTCTAATATGAGGTGAGATATTTAAGAAGGAATCGAACCTACGAGATTACAATATTTATGAAACTCGTTTTCATGCATGATGATTAATTTGTCATACCACAACTAAAGTAGGCTCGTTTTTTGACAGACGTTATTCACTATTTTGAATACAACGGTGCTTCTTAGTAATGTTTTAGAAGTGTTCAAAATCTTTGTGGATGAATCCATATTTAGATTATTTTTTCAGTTTCAAATCCTCAGAAGTCACAGCAATTAACGAAATACTCCAGTATCTTCAGATGTCGATGAATTAAAAGAAATGTTAGTTTTCTCTAGTATTCCAGCAAACAGTGATGTACAAAAGCTTCTGTCTTTAGTAGAGGATTCCTTGCACAATCACAATCATTCAAAGCTAGATCATACTTAAACTACCGTAGTAAAAATATTCTGCGTAACCCATTCTTAATAGTAGTAAAGTAAATATGATCAAAAATGTTTTTTTTTTTTTGGGGGGGATTTTTAAGGAGTCTGCCATTTTTAAGGAGCTGAGTTCAAAGTGAGACAATTCAGGATCGACGAAGAATGACACGACGAAAGTCACAAAGTCTCTTTCGTTGAAGAAGTTGGGTAAAGCATTGTCTCGATATCCTTTCCACTTTGACGCATGAGGCACAAAAAAAGACAAAAAAAAAGAATTATACTTGCTGAGGATTATCTCCCTGATGGGAATAGGGTTCATTCGACAATATTGATCTATTGGATCCACTGGGTTGCCAGAATAGGATTTGCCGATTCGGGATGAATACTGACAAGAAGAAAGAAAGGAAAATTAAATAAAGTATTTGTAAACAGTAACGTAGCCAAAGGGAGGGACAGGACGCACCCCCACGTCTTCAGGGGGGTTGTAGCTGCATTCACTGATTTTAACGGTACATTTGCTCGATCAGTATTATATGTGGACTTAAGGTAATATCTCTGAGGTTTATTACATGTGTATCAAATCAGAATCCCATGGTTTGGTCATTTTGACGGATTCAAACCTTTAAACATTGTTTGCCTGTCTTATCCGAATTTGGTTACATTGCATCCACTATTTCTTACATGTACTTTGCAAACTTATTTTGATTGCCAACAGTGGATCTAACAGTGTCTAATTTCAAAAGTTTCCCCAGAAAGACCTCCCAGACCCATGGTCAAGGTGTAGCGCTTTCGGCCAGCTGAAAAACTCAGGCTTTGCTCTCACAGAGTTTACAACTTTTTTGTAAAGCCCTGGATTTGTGCTGGATTCACTTACCAAATTAATCAAATATATTATCAAATCATTTTACTTGTTGAACTTCCTATGCACGTTGTCATATGGGTTAAATTCTGTGTGAATGAGAATGAAGGATTTTTGCGTTGTCAGTACATTTGCAAGGTTTCTATCGGTACAATTTGCATCTTCTGCTTTATGCCCACCTACGTATGTCACATCATCTACACTTCTGTGTGTTAAAGTGAAACACAAAATTTCCAGTATACCCTTGTTTCATAGACCAATTATACCCCTTGAGAGTACACAACATTTATGGTTTTTGTGTTTATTGCTTCCCAATCTGCTAATGTTGGCAGGAGCGTAGTCAAGGGGGCCAAAGGGGGGGGGTCGCCCGTCTAGAGAAGTTTTAAGTTGTCATTTACTTAATATCTTTTTACTCAGTTGGTGCCCTGAAAAAGTTCGCCCCCTGGAAGCCATTTCGCCCCCCGTCAGTACCTTGTCTGGCTACGGGCCTCAATCTTGGTCTTTTCTTCACGAAAAACAACACCGGGTACAAGGCCAAAAGGCTAGATTACAGAAAATCACGCTGTACTGTAAACTAGCCTGTAACTGCATATACTTCCATGATTTGATGTTAATGCAAGGCTTTATATCTAGAGTCTAGTCTGCTGAAAATGGTTGTGTATAAGCATTTATATAAGATCATTCATTATGATTATACCGCGTAATAAAGGAAATATTTTTACAGTTGTACCGTATGTCTGCGTTAAAGCTGATTTAAAAGAATATGACGTACCTAAGGGCATAGGAAACGGGGGGTGAGGGCTGTTCCCCCAGCAGAATTTGTGAGGGCGGAAGTATTCTTCAACCCCCCCCCCCTTTTCCAAGGACGAAAACCTTTTATTTGTCTCTTCTGTTAGTAATGTCAAATAATTAACCTTAAAATTTAACCACAATAATGCACCAAATCGCATCTAAGGCCCCTCAAATATCAAAACATTTTCCAAAGAGAACCCTTTTTTGTCTCTTCTGTAAGAAATGTCAAAAATTTGCAGTAATCTACCTTAAAATTTGTCCAAAATGATGCACCAAATTGCATTTAAGGATCCTCAAGTATCTAAAATATTTCCAGAGGGGAGGGGGCACTCTCTCCCCTTAGACCCTTCCCCAGGACGGCGATCCGAAAAAAGGTTCAGCCCCCAGTCTCGAACAGCTTCCTACGCCTATGGAGGTAATACAATGTGGAAGCCATTTTCGAGCTCGCTACCTCATTGCAGAGTTATCGCCCATTCTTAGAGTAATATGTAAGTGAAAAAAATTCTTTGGTCGATTGGAGTGCAGCATGAAAATTGAAGAGACAGTACTTACATACCAAGAACAAGATTCTAATAATTAAATGGTAAGAAGAGTTCGTAAGGTATGTATTCAGCTAGAACCCTATATCTTTTACAGAATGTTCACATCTAGTTCTATGAATCCTGATTAATCTGACCAAGTTAAGTTTTCATCTGGTCAGATATATAACTCCAAATAAAATTCTCTCACTGTTTATTTATGTTTTATTGAGATGAAGTCACATAGTAATATGGAGCTACCATTGCGGAGGTAGTAGCTCCGTGATATTACTTGGCACAGTTTCTTTAAAAATTTCTTTTTCCAAAGTCCCCTCGTCTCCTTGACGTTTACTCCCGAAGGAGTTCTGCTCCCTAAAGGAGTTACGTCTCCAAGGGACAACTTCAACTGAATATGACCAACCTCACAACCTGGCTGGCTGAAAAGAAAAATTTATTTAAAGCTTAGGGAGTATAGCCTAACTATATTTGGCGCTGCCGTACTGCCGTAAAGGGCAACACAGCACTGCACAAGCTGCTAACAAATACTGAATTAAAGTTTTATCGAGGCAGATATTCTTGGATTTATGGATTTTCGATCACTAATCTTAGATATGTCGACCAACAACATTAGACTGAGGTCCGATAATCTTGAACCGTTTACCTTTGTACTAAACATATCTGAAGAGGGTAGGTAATCTTCGATCAACGAACGATGATTCAGGTTAATCAAACATTTTTATTATCTTGCAAAATCAGTAGATAGTCCAAGATATTTTAATGATGTGGGCTTTCATCGACTTGTGACTTTCCTATTCAATATTATTAAATAGATAAAGTAGGTGAAAAATGTTGAGTTGTCAGTAATTTATCTTGATTTATCGCTTTTATTCGGTTGTAATAATCCAAGAATTCAATACACCTGCTTCACTTTTGAATATGGTAATGATTCAGAAATTTTGGTTATCATACGGATAATCTGTTAGATTATCGATGACAATTATCGCTGATAATCTTGATTTATCGTAACAACTAGACACACGGTTAACTGCAGCAGTAAAGTTAAGAATGTGCGCATGCTTGTACAGGTATGTTTTATTATTATATTACATTTATACAGCGCCTTTAGTAAAACATTATTCAAAGGCGCTTTACAATACTTAAAATAGCGTAATACTTCACAAATAACAGTCAAGAAAAAAAAAGAAAACGTGAAAAATTATGTAACAACCACAGGGCAGGATATTTGTCTTTACGTGTCTTATAGCAAACGTCCATACCATACCTTCAACTACCAATTGAGTGCCGCATTAATTACCTTATAAGAAGTGCCGACCGTGTTAACGTGCAACACATACACGCAGTATATCATTAAAAGACTAAGTGCAATACTACCACGACACGTGATAAGGACAAATATGGCTCTGTGGGCAAACCATAGAAGTTAAAGTAAGGGAGAACACTGAGACAGCACATTGCTGAGTGTTTGACCTGTGAAGTCACGAAAATTGTGAGTGCGGTTCAGCTGTACACGGACAAGAAGCTCGTTAATTGGCGTGTCTTCGTAGGTACAGTGTGCATTCTGCTTCAAAAGTTACATATCATTACATCCGTTTTTAAAAAGATTAAGAGTACTTTTCACAACAGGGAGAAGTCATGGTGCCTTAAGTATTTTGTCTCATACCCCTAACTTAAAAATTTGTAGTTTTTCCGCCTGGGACCAAGTTAACGACGCGATATTAGTATTACGCGCCGTTGCTTTTGCCGTACGGCCTAGCTAAATCAATAGCTTCAGTACAGATTGGAAGACGTCATTCTCCCCTACCTCAGTTTCTTTGAGGCTGGCATATATGTACAGGCATGGGTAAATGCCTTTACCGCTGACGTTTATAGCATATTCGTAACTCTAGTTTTACATTATCATTTATATTATTGATAATAATGAGATATCGGTCGAGTTACCTTAAATTCAATGGAAAATGTTAGATAATAGTAGACAATACGCACAAAAGCAACGGCCCATGGTTTTGCGAGATACACTTCGGATATGGCAAGCCAAATGCTCACCAAGTAGATAATCCGTGAACATCGTGTGATAATCTTTGAACCAGAACCAGAACCAACAACGTAATAATTCTTTTACGAATAGAATACAAATTTGATAATCTCAGGTAGTCAGATGATGAACCTGGTTTAGTAATGACCATCATGGATTAGCTCTTGATCAACCTGGATATATCATCGAATTTTCTATTTTTGTAACATTCGGCTTGTCATAGCTCCGGCCCCGAAATAGCATGTTTCGCAAAGTTGAATTACAGTTATACTGAAGAAATTGCAGCAATGAAAAGGACAATACTGTTGCTGCAAGGTTACGAAGAGCTTTCAGTTTTTACTCACCTTAGTCACATATGGTGCAGGTGATAATGAAAAATTATCGTCCTAAACAATATGCAGAATAATACGAACTGGCAGACTTGTAGTTGGTAGGTACTTGTTGGCTGGCTTTAGTCCAGTCGTCATAGCTCCTTCTCCTGGGATCGAAGTTCGACTCGCACTCGTACTTAAATATTTTGCGGGTAGTAAAGTAGTCTCACCAGTGCAAACACCTAGTTAATTGAACTCATGAAAAGTCGTGTACTTGTGATCATACTCGTACACGTACTCATGGGCTACTCGTACTCACAACCAGTAACCTCGTTTGTACTGGTTCTCATGACATTGCATTGACACTGCAGTTATGACGAACAGAATCTACGTATATATATATAAAATTTCAACTTGAAGAAATATTTTTGAGAGGTGATTCAGAGCTTATTTCAGATCAAGGCGGCTTTAAGATTTCTTGCGTTTAATGCATAGACGTTTTACTTTCGAAAGCAAGAAGGAAATTACGTGGGCCTACAAAAGAAAATACAAAAAGACACGTTATTTTACAATGGCTTTAAAAAAGTGTTTGAGAATAAGACAGTGATTGAAAATAAAAAATGTAAAGATGTTGCGGTAAGCATTCCTTAATTTAAAAGAAAAGCGCAACAGAGAAATATTTGAAAAATGATGTCTCTGCCTGCGAAAGTAATTCTTTCTCATGGTTCATGAACAAAAACAATATCGTTAAGTTTGTGTCAACATGGTGGCCCATTGTCCTCTTCAGATCTTGCAAACATCAAGATTACTCGTGACTTCTCTGCACGTGTTAATCACTATTTTTTGAAAGTGAAAAGAGTTATTTAGGTTGTTGTCGTTAGAAAGGAAATACAGGACCATTCCTTCATGGTTATTCTATTCAAAATGTTCAAAAATTATAGCATCGACATCATTTTATTTTATCGTTTGATCCCTACTACCACTTTTATGTAGGGTAGGTGAAGGGAATACGTAGTCTGAGAGTAAAACGGACCCCACAGCATATTTCGGCACATGGTCGAGAGAGGGAAATGTTTTACTACCATGCCATCGCCATCGCTTCGTGAATTGAGTTGTCACTGTACAGACCAAACCGAAGATTTGTTTAGAAAAAGGATTTTTGTCCATTTAAAGAAAAATTCTGAAGCGGGTAAGATGAGTAAATATTCAGCAGGTCTAACGGTTTCGTCGTTTCAAATTTTTATACTGTTTGATTCCTTGGAATCAAGCCTAAGGAATGCTTAAGGAATTTATGCAATGTCAAACGAGGGTGAGAGTTTATATATATATATATATGTGTGTGTGTGTGTGTGCATGTCGGTATGTGTGTATATGTTTGAGTTTTAGGAGTTACACTTCTTAATTCGATTTCTTAAGATAACAATGATGGGTACTTTAAATACTGGATATAGTGTTTTGTCATATTAAGAGGAAGTTTCTAATTTCTTTTTGGTAAAGGTCAAATTTCATTTGAGGTGACCAGTGGTCAAAAACCGAAAGCTTCATAAACACAATGTTTCACACCAGGAATGAAAGATACATTTAATACTAGGTATGAAGATTTTTCTTTATTTGCGGAAATACCACGTTATTTGATGGAGGTCAAATTTCAATACAGGTAACAAGCGGTGAAACAACGAAAACCATTTTAAAAACAGGGATGAATACATGAACTTGGTATGTAATATTTCTTTCGGAGAAATCATAGAAAGGTTCTGGTTACCAAAATTAAACTGAATTCAAAACAAAAGTTTACTGGATTCCAAACATATACACTGAATTCAAAACAAATGTTAACTGGATTCAAACCATATAAACTGTTTCCCTTGCATTCAGTGCCATTTGATTGATTCTGATGTCTAAAACACTTTGTATATATTCAAGAGCTTCCATGACTTAGCTTAACATACCCTCCCTCCAGAAAGTGGAAAAGAAACGTATTGTTGGTATTGACATGCCCGGTGGCGTCACTCATTTTGCTGAGTATTTTTAGACAGGCGATGCCTTCCCTGTTATACGGTATTGCCTTTGCAGGGAGAGATGTAAGTTGAAAAAGTTTAAAACTCACCATAGCCATCGATTCTGGTTTTCCTGCCCCAGGCTGTTCATATTCCTTAGCATCATGCCTCTTCTTGAAGCGATAGAATAAAGTGCCAAACAGGGAGATAACCGCAATTACAATCAAAATTCCAACTACATTTAGTACGATTAGGGCTACCCTTGACCCCGAATCATCCGGTACTGATAAAGAAAAGAGAAGAAAAAAACCAAAACAGTTACACATTTATCTCTTTATATGGTACTAGCGATGATGTGTACAAACTTTTAAAAGTTATCAATAAATATAATACGCAAAAATTGGTTTGCAATGAACAAGAAAACCAGTGGTGACGTAATTATCACCAAGCAAACAAAGCCCTTAGTGTTAACATTTCCCTAACCACCGATGCAAGGAACTTCTGTTTCTTTTCTGAAAGAATTCGCAGTAGGTGGTTAATCCACACATGGTCAATAAAAACATGTGTCCAGTTCAGCTCAGTCAACGTAAGTTTAATAAGCCATGAGCGACACTCAGAGATTAGCATGTAACAGGCAAACACGGCCAATGCACATATTATCTTTGAACAGCTAAAAGGAGGATAATTTGTAGACTCGGCCAGCCCATGCGTGAAATTAATGGATTGAGCAATAACAGGAGTTCTACGAATTATAAACTCGGCAATGTCCAATGTGTTACTCCTGTTAACCTTTTGCTGCAGATAAGTGAGGACAACGTACGTACCATGTGTCCACTTCACTACGCCGTAACATCCCCTTCAAGCCCTAACCCATTAATAAATTGGAGTACTTGTCTCCCTATAACTCCAAGGGTGGGGCTGCAGCCGTTAATCCCGCGGTGCGTATGTATGCTTAACACCATTAACTTCAAGGCGATGTATGATGAATTGTGTCAAGTGCAGATGACAATTCTAGAAGTACCAAGTAAGCACCTTTGCAACCATCCATAGCCCAGAGAGTATAATCTGTCATACAAACTAAAACGGTTTTGATCCCATGGCTCACTCTGTAATCCAATTGTGATGGTTCATCAAGTGAATTCGTGCCATGTGTGTTGATAGCCTCTTTGAGATAATCGGCTCCAGAGTTTTGCAAAGGAATGTCAGATTTGATCAAGAACGTTTTTAACAGCTCAGTATCTAGTGTTGACTTCTTTAGAAGGGGATGAACACAAGCAGACTTCAATGACTTCATTGACCTTTGAAAAGTTCCCCCAACCAATGACATGATACATTCCCGTGTTTGCTAAGGCAGGAAAGGATCTTCTTATAGAACGAATTCTGTATCTAAATTATTAAATTTGTCATAAATAACTCATTCGTTTATCTTTGGTAACTTCTTCGTTTGTATGTTAGTCACAACTAGGTTCGTGGACGAGGGGCCTCCTTGCCTCGGTACGAAGGTGTACCCTCCCTGTGTCGTAAATTGCGCACAAAAGATATGTGTGGGTTGGATAAGATATTTCATAGGTCTATCGATGCTTCTAAGTAACTTTGCAACTATTGTTCATAGCCTTATTTGTTTCAGCCAATAACCAAAGTTTAATCAGGATTTTCTAACAACTTCCTAATTCCATGTATCATTACAAAATATCTTATTTGTAAACTTAATGCATAGCCATAAAATACCAGATCCAGTCAATGGGGCAATCCATGATGATTCTATTACAAACATAAAGTACATAGATCAACCTAGTGGTCTGCTAGTTTAAGCTTCTACAATGAGTAATACGAAGTGAAAGTGAAATACTTTCAACTGCGGAAGTGTAAGAATTACTCCTTTAAGGCCAGGTTGCTTTTCATTCATAGACATTGGCTAACACTTGCTGGTAAAGTTCCCATCACTATTATGGAGTGCTTAGAAAGTTACACACTATTCCCAGATCATGGGTGGGAACAGAGTTAATTGTCCTCAAAAGTTCAAGTAAACGGAAAACTACTCTGTGGAGAAAGTAGCTATATCAGTTCATCAGTACAAAACTGTTCTAAAGGTTACGCGGTTTTAAATGTTCTTTGCATGTTGATCAAGGATATAAATGTTTTATATTGTAACGTAAAGAGCATTACTACCTTACGAGCTTATCAGATTATATAATGTTCTACTTCCTTGAAACATTACCTTATTGTGAAGCTTTTTAATCGCTATTCCATAAGATTTTGTGTATTATTATTCTTGGTTGACTTGATGTAATGGTTAAATAGCTCCCATAAATGTGTATTGACACTGCAGACAAGTAACATAAACTGGCGATTCTCATAAACCTCTTATTATTAAGGCGTATGCTGTTCTTGTTATTTCCTGGTTAATCGATTAATTTGGTTGGTTCATATATCTAACGCACAAAAATGAGGTACAGCACAAACAATCTTTGGCACAAAACTGAGGCACAGCTAGGTACATGCGTTAGTCCTATACATATGATACACTTCCTTTGCTTAGTTTCGTTTCGGAAAGTTCCCCAGCACAATGTCGTAGTTTTGCTCAAACCAAAGGCACAATTATCCGAGTGAGCGAATACGAGGAATACTATTAATAAAAGCAACCCTATTTAATATCAAATAATGATTTAGCAAAGTTGCTCGGAGGAAAAGTCATTCAAAAATATAAAAGCCTCACCATTTTCGCATTTCACGCCGGCGATTTCACTGTGATCCCAGTAGATTTGGCCATCGAGGTACTCAATGCTCGCCTCCCGCTCTAAACCTGCTGTCTTCTGAATCTGACACTCAGTCAATGAACTTGCTCCTTTGGTGCAATTTACAGACAGATTTGGTATGTTTTGTGCAATATCTGCTGCCCCCGGTTCCACAGTGGATGCTGGACTGTCGAAACCAAGTTGTCTGCAGACTGCGAGTGCCTCCTTCTCAGTCCACTCATCTCTAGAAACTGTACTCCACATGTCCTCAAAGTAAATTTCAACTCGGCCTTCACGAGGACCATCGACTAAACGAACACCTGCAATTTCATTGTTAGATGAAAAGTTATTTTTAAGATCGAAATGTAATAATTGACCAAGAAACTATGGGCATTCAAGCTAGATATTTGACATCATTTGACATCAAGACACTCAGGCAAAATCTCAATACTTCACTGCAGTTTCGGTCTGTATGATTTAGATTTTTTGTGGAGGGGGAGGGGGTTCCATTTCTCTCTTACAGTGGTGGCACCAGGTGGAGAACAGGGGTAGCTCCCTCCGTCAAAGAAAGTCTTCCATTTCATCGAAGAGATGTAATGGGTAAGCTAAAATATGAAGACCCTGACGACGGCACTATAGTCGTCCCTGCGACTTACTTGATTCTGCACTAAATAAGGGCATGTCCTACAACAAAAAACCCAATATTTTCTAATTTTCCTCACAAAAGACCAAAAATTTTCCACTTTTCTTCAATAGAAACCCAATTTTTAACTTTTTCTGCAGTATACTTAAACTTTTGGGGGCGAGAGGCTCACCAAAACATTCGTTTTCAACATTTTCGGCAACCGGTCGACAATGTCGGGACTTCGGATTACTGAACCCCTACTCCCGTCGGGGGACTTTACCCCAAAGCTGTCGGGCAAATCCTGGGGCCACCCCTACTTTCTTGGCAGCTAATAAGGATCGGAAAATACCAAAGACTGAATGACCAGGGCCTAATTTTACCTAAAAAGTAAATGTGTTCAAACATAGACTCTTTTCCAAATAGCTATTTCAAAGGATTGTGGGATAGACTGTTGGTACTCATGTTTTTGCCAATAGCATTTAACTGTGGTAAAAGCGACACGTACTAAAATTCTGTTCCATAAAACTTTGTAATTCCTATTTTGAAAGGGGCTTAATAACAAAGTAAATCGTAAGAAAATTCCCTGCGGTTTTTAAAGTTATCAAGTCATTTTAATTAAGGTAAAAACATAAACGTAGGAAAAGCAATTTTGATGGAAGTGAGAAGCAACATTTCTTTTTGTTGGTTCCGTATAATTGGCAAGCATTAAACACTCGGGTTAGCCTGAAATGATGGTCTGTGAAAATTTATATTCATCAATTTTCTTGAAACCTAAAGTAAAAGAAATTCTTAATATGAGGAACCAAGAACATATGCCTATACCATCTGTTTCAGGCTCTCTGAAAAGCATCTAGATCAAAATTACCCTCAAAAAATTACAAAGAAATTAACTCAAAGTAAAGCAATGACCAACGATTCTGTCAATTAACCTCAAATAAGGGTCAGTTTGACCAAACTTGGGTCTCATTTGACTAAATATGGGTCTCAAATGTTGACTCAACTTTGAGAAAGTTTCCTTGTGACCCATCCAATTTAGAATTGCACTTTAAAGATCAGCCACTTTTCAACCTCAGTTTATTCTTAAAAGGAAACTTGCCCAAAACTGAAATCGGCGATAATTGCTTCCCCAGTGCTATGTTTGATCCAAGACAATGTGTTAGTGCCCATAGCGAAAAATACTTCGTGATATTTATTTGACTTGGCCAAGTCTCTCGTGAGTGACCGCGTCGGAAGCTGACAACTACCTCTATAAAATTCTTGTATTACAGTACAGTACAGCTTACCATATTTGTTTTTTGTTTAATGCGCCCTCTGTCGGCTGTTCAATTGTATTGCTTCTCAACGAGAGACTTGGGACACTTAGTTTCTGTGACGTCATAATTTTAATGTTATTTCTTTATTTTATTCATCCTCAATTGAGGATGAATAATATGTAGTAGTATTTTAACTTTTAGTCCAATCAAAATCTGTAAACTGAACGTAATGTGAATAAACATGATATGAATAAACATATATAACAGTTTATCTCACGTGATTAATTATGGCAGCAGTCTCCAGCTAAAATATGCCTTTGCCGATAGCGAAAACTAATGAATGTCAGCCGTAAAAATAAATCAGATTTTCGGTTTTTGCAAATTGAAATTTCGAAAGACAAGATTTGCGAAGAGCGAAATCGTGCCATTACTTGATTTTTACAAAAAGAAGACGAAATTGTTGCTTCAGCGACTCGATTGAAAGAATCGTTTGTTTCGAAAGCGGTATGATTCACAGTCATTCGGAACATTTACATACATACACCATACATATACTAACAAGTAACAAGGAAGGACATTTCGAATCCTAGGCTACTCTGCACTGCACTCGCGATTGGCTGAGTAGCTATCCATGCAGTCTCGCCACACAAAATTCATTTAGTGCAAAGTAAACAACAACAGGAGAGGGCAAGTCCGCCTTGCAGGTGTAGCCTTCATCACCAGCCTATCACAACACACATCACTGCTGTGAATCGTAAGTCAGTGCAGGGGGCCTGGAATTTGGAAGTTGCCTACCTTGATTGTATATGTGTGGCCTACAGCCCGGTCTAGCTCTGATTGTCGGGCTGGCTATATTGTGCGGTAGATGTATAGGCCTAGGGCCAGGCGCATAGTCAGACGAGGTACTATGGGGGGGGGGGGCTTCAGGGTGGAAAAAAAATTTCAGATGTGCCAAATGTGTAGAAATGTGTTGAGTTGATGGCAACTTGAAACTTTCAGGGGGCAAGAATTTTTTTCAGGGGGCTCCACCCTCAATTGGCTACGGGCCTGCCTATGGCAAGTATAGTAGTTATCTTGGGTCGATCTGTGTCTCCGATCAGCCCACACTAGTACTACTGATACCATTGGTCAGGCCTTACTTTGGTGAACAGAATGATGAAGGCTGCATTCTTTAGGTCAGTGGTTTTCAAAGTGGTCCTTGGGGCCATTTGGAAATCTCAGATAAGCGCTATACAGAGTACATGGGAAATATGGGGCGTTGGCACTGATTCGGGGGTCCCTGGTGATTACAACACATTACTGCAGCGATTTTGGGCACAATAAGGCATCCAGGGGTTCTGTTCCCCACAGTTAGTTCAGTTAGGAACCAAGTGTCCCTGTCTCTCTGTGGAAAGAGATACCAATAAGCCGCCGATAGAGGGCGTGTTGATCAAAAGATCGGCAGGGTGCACACGACTATGCAGTAAGGACGAAGGACACTACGACAGACTCGGCCAAGTCTAAATATTTATTGAAAAAATGAAGAACTTGGTACAAATGAAAGGCTTAGTCTTTATTTTGGATGACTAAACATCAATCGTGCACGTAGTAACGATGGCCAATTCCAGTGCACAGTTCTTCTAGAAGTAAATTCGCATGTTACTTTCTTTCAAAGTTAGAAAACGAAGTTCAGTCATGACAAGGCAAAAATTACCTATACGTTGAGAAAAAGGGTGAAGCGTGAGCAACGGCCCCCACTTTTGAGAATGCGGTGGCTCACACCCCTTTTCGTCCCCGCACTCTAATGATTGGCACCGTAATTTATACTCAATGCAACAGGCCAAAATGATGTCTTTTAATGTACTCACGATTTTCCTTGTACATTACATATACAAACGATACACTATTTGAAACGTCCGGTTCAAACTGAACCAAAAATAGTTCAAATGGACACTTTACAGAAAAAGAATGATATATTTGACTAGTTTGGGCTTAAAACTATCCATTTTCTGTTCAAAATGAACCAAATATAGTCAAATATTTGACCAGAGTTTGGTTCAGTGACCACTTGAACGGATTTGGTTCATATCTGAACTAGAGGATTTTTTGAGTGTAGAAAACGCGCGATATTAGCGTTTCTTCTTCCTTTTTTAAAGTATGGAAAAAAGAGTAACTTTCAACTCTTTGATGAAACCTATGATGAAAGTATAAAGGGGTCACATTTCTTAGAGTAATCCCTTTGACCACTTATGCTTATGCTGCAATTTGTGCTGATTGCCGGTTTCTTGACACTTCAGCATTTTATCGCATGTAACTGAAATTTGCAACTATCCAGTTAATCAGGGTGTGCGTGGAAAAACAACCTAACCTACTTGTAAGCCGTATGTATCCTGTTTTCTGAGAAGCAATTGACCTGGTATGTTAGACAATTAATACTAATAATTCCATTTAATAATTGCACTCTGACTGTTTTATACCACCATGCATTTAAAGGCATTTTTCAGTGGATTTTCACAAGTGTCTCGTGTGAAAGATAAAACATTCCAGTTCATGCTCTCCAAATCCCGTAGCAATACTCTTTTCCTAACCCGAGATTAAAGAACTCTTATTTTTGTCAAAAAATACCTCCAGTTCTCACCAAGGTCACAGAATGTTATGTAAAGCGGACACATTGCCACGGATTCCTTTTGGTTTTCTTTATAATTGAATGTCCTTTTTGTCCTTAAAAATTTGATACTGTTGAAATGTTTTAATATGTTTCCATGTAGATTTAGCACAAATCTACACCATACGTAGGGCATAACAAGCAAAGTTGTTAAATATTCCCTACAGAGGCATCAATATTTAAAGAAATCCAATTCTCGTCAAATTAATTTGCCTCGATTACATAACAGATTTCCCATAAAGCACTTTATCTTGAAAAAAATGCATTTTTTTTTTGAAAATTAGTATCTTCCAAACGCTACAAGCTATTGAGATGCAGTTTTCACCTCCTGAAAGAGAAAACTTTCCTACATTTTTTGAATTCATTGAATGTTGTCTTTGGCAAATCCCTTTAACTAGGGGTGACACAGACGTGGACAGGGGATTGAGGTACCTCATTCAAAGAATTTCAAATTTCTTCTGAAGCCAAAGTCAGGATTGTGGGTATGATAACGTGCGTAATCCCGACGGCAATCATTCGCTCGGTTGTCTACCTTTGTTGATCTCAAGGACTGTTAATCCTTCATCCAACCTAGCTTTGCACGCTGTAGGCTTCTTTGCCAATGTTATAGTTTATTTCATGTAGAAAATAGTAAATGTTTGATCTTATCTAATAACCCAGATACATTTAGTTATCCAACACACTTCATGTTGTTGTGATTGGAAATTTCATCCCCCAGTTGCATGGGCCTAGTTATTCTAATGAAACGACACATACGAAACATGTTATCCCAAATAAATTGGGTTCTGTTTTTCCTCACCATCAATGCGAATTCTACAACATTTACTGTGCAGTTCTTGCCAACATATTTACAAAAACGCTAAATGAGCACTACATCGATACCGGAGAGGCTGTGTCAGAGACAAACTTATGACGAAATGGTGGTCATGTTTTCATTATTCCAAAATATAATGCCTTGTGTCACAAAACATGTTGGATACGGAACACAAAGATGGTAATTTCTTGTGCATGAACACGCTTGAGGAGATTAAACAAAACGCCGGTAAAAATGTAATAAAAATGTAATGGTTTCATTTTGTGTCTGAACTTCTAAAAACAAACATTCTCGAAGGGAAGGAAACACACCTCTAACCAGATTCGGCCCCATGGACAGTCTACTACAGTGATGCTACTCATGTGCAAGAAGTTTCCATAGTTTACGAAAAGTAATTCGGAAGTAATAGAAAAGTTTGCGGAAGTAATATGGGTTGCTTCTATAGAGTTACGTAGAGAATACGTGTAAGCGTTCTGGAGGTACTGATCCTTTGAATGGGATAAACCGCTAGTTGTCAAGTACCTGAAAGAAATAATCTATATTTAATTCAGGTTATCTGCAACATATTAGGTTAACTTGTGTCACAACAGCAGTTAAGCGAGCACCTTAAGTAGGCTGGCAGGCAGGGGCGTAGCGAGGATTTACCTCACGGAGTGGGGGGATGCAAATTTACTGCTTTAGATGTTTTATGTTGTTAAAATAAGCCCGGATTACTTTCGTTATTCAACAGAACAGTCTGCAGGAGCGCTTTTTACTATTCTTAAGAAGGGTTGCGGGAGTGAACAAGGGACTTGGGTATAGGTGTTGGCTTACTGACATAAAAGACGATGGAGTTATTCATAAGGCGTGCCTTCCATTAATGGCAGAGTTTGGTTAAAGACGAATTCAGAGAGACATACAAACCACTTTTTATGATTCCTACTGGGTATACTTTTTAAGTAGGTCTCTCGTAGGTCTTTATTCATCTATCATTTCGGGGGGGGGGGGGCATCAGAAAACCGCAAAAGTGAATATACACCTCACACAGATGGATAGAAGCCATCGGTAACAGGACAAAGCGTAAAAGTGACCTTTTGGTACTACGTTTTTAGAAATTTACAAGTGATTTTAGAAGCAAATACTTTCAACTCTAAATGCATTTGAATGCATTAGTTGAAATTCAAATTGTGAGTGAGAAGAGTTGTGTTTCTCTGCAGCTTTCTCATCATCAGTTGGTGAAGCATATACAACTTAAAGGTTCATGAGCCGGGGACGTAAGACTTATTTACACTTGGGTTACGCTCTGTAGTATGTTCTCGCACGATGTGAGTGACATTAAGACCTTAAAAAGAAGGTAGACCTGCAACGAGCTTAAACCTATTATTAATTATTGAGGCGTTTTACATTATCAAGTGACGGAATTGGCACCTGCAGAGACCAAATGATTGTATGATATATTGCCATAGCATTGACAAATGATGCATCGTCATAGAATCAGGAAAACGATATGCTTGAATAACCAAAGACAGGTTCAAAGGAATGCATTGACGGTGGAACTTTTTTGAAAAGTGGATTGCCATAATACTCGAAGGAATCCTGCCATCTGACTGCGATGTAACACAAATGAGCAACAAGCTCGCAGACAGACAAGGTAAGAGGGCGAGTTGCCTTCTAAGGGAGCCAAAAACGTTTTCGGTAGGCGAGATGAGTAAAAATGTGTAAAACAAATGGCGACTTCAAATTTTCTACTATGCAAAACTTTTTGTAGCCCACCCCCCCTGGCTATACGGGCTTGCCTAGGAATCCCATCTCCCAGGACTCCCCTCGATTTTTGGTCAAAACAGATTAATGACGCGACAGTCTATTCGGACTTCTCCCCAAGAATGTACAATTGTCACTTAATGCTGACAAAAAAGATGTTGTATACCTAAGTAAAATTAGCATATAAATGTAAATGGTTAATAAAATTAATTAGGTTATTCCACAAAATTTCCTGAGTTTACATTGACTCTAGGCTTACCTGGAATGATGACGTATTATCCTTAAACCTAATAGCTCGAAATATTGGTGTGATATCAAAATTAAATTATATGCTTCCTTGGCCTATCCTCAAGATTCTTTATTCCAAACCTCATATTGTTCCGTTATTTGGTGTGGAAGCAGCAATGACAAATGTACATCGACTATTTGTTTTACAAAAACGAGATATTCGTTTTATTCCTCTGGCTGGCTCACGTGAGCATACCAGTCCCTTGTTCCAAGAGTTAAAACTTTTTAAATTTGTGTATTAAGTCAGGATAACGTATCCGTTTTTGCATATCAAGCTTTAAATCAAAGATTACGACCCTCTTTACACATTTTATTTTCTTATATCAACAACGAAATTTATATAGCTATGACACCAGAAATGCAAATTATATTCATCGGTATCTTTTACCTGCAAACGTTCGTAAATTTACCCGATCAGCAAGTGCCATTAATGTCTGGCATCCTCTCCAACTGAATATTCAACGTTTGCAGTCTACCTCCCCTTTTAAGAAGAAAATTTCCCAACAGTTTATAGTGGAATATTAATTTCACATATTGCTATTTGAAATTACCTAGCAATACAAATGAAATTTTTGCTCTCTTTTTCTCAGAGTTAAATTTCTGTACAATAATTACTTTACCTCGTTGCGATTCACGTAATTTTAGACCACTTTCTTTCTCGTAACAAGGAAGAACACTCATTACAATAAAAATTAACTTGAGTAAAAGAAAAGAACAAACTATATTTTTATGTTAGTCCAATTAGCGTTATACTGTGTATTGTTGCTGTTGTGCCTGAATAAATAAATAAACGAAATGAGACTTTATTCTGTCTAAAAGTATTCTAATTAATGGAAACTTTTCCCACTCTTAAAATTACTATGTGGTGTGTTTTAGGTCCCTTCTTTATTTGCTATTTACATTATGACGCTTGAAAAGCTTGTTTGTCAGTATGACTATAATCTTCATATTAACGGAGACGACACAGTAATCGCTTTCAGCAGGGAGCTGTAATGTGCCCTATATCTGAGGAGGGCATTCGGCCAGTGGTTTCAGAACTTGAAGACTGTTTTTCAAATGTACGATCCTGCATGGATGACTAAAAATTATCGTAGTGCTGACCGTTGACGGTGACGCAGTTCCTACTCAAACCGGCCCTGTGCGAGACCTCGGGGTTATGATACCGGTATGACAATGAATACGTAGGTAGCAAATGTATCAGATTTGTCAACTAACATCTCACCAACATTACCCTCGCTCGTAACATCTCCTCTACTGAGGCAATCAAGTTAGCCGCGCATATTCTAGTTACTTCTAGATTGGGCTTTTGCAACAATGTCTTGATTGGAATGGATTATATCCCTTCTTACCAAACTTAAAAACGTCCAGCCTACCTAGCGTCGCGTTATCCTCAATCGGGAGAAATTTGACTCTGTGAAGTTGAAGATGGTACAGAATGTCAGTTAACTTTATGGGGTTCAGTGAGCTGTGACGTGTGTTATCACTTCAGAGCTCATTGCTATTCACTCCTTCCCTGTGCCACAACGTATCAAATTCAAAGAACATCTCCTTTTGTTCAAGGCTTATCTTAAGCAATCGCCAGTATTGCCTTACTTATGCAAGTACCTTCCCTCAGCCTAGATCATCTACTTCTTCTGTTCATTTTATCGTACCTACAGCTAAGAGACATTCTTTTTCTTCTTTTTTTTCTTTTTTGGTCCTTAAGAATGGAAAGCTCTTCCAAATTACACGCTCTTTCAAACTTTCAGGAAACTGTCAAAATCTCATTTGTTGTTTGAAAATGCTTACAGCAATATATCCAAGTAACTGTCTTTTAAGAGCCTTTTGATAATATTGGCGCTTTAATAATGCCATATTGATTAATTGATTGCTTGACTGTCTCGACAGAGTAGCGACGATTCCGTCAGGACGTGGTTTGTTGGGAGTAGAAGACTACTTTGTTTGGTGTCATGGACCATGGGACGTCCCTCCCCAACCCCCAACGAAACCAAGACAGTGGTTGTCAAAAACAGGCCTGATTACGAAACTTGTGGCTCTGAATGAGCAGAAACGGAAGGGCACACCGGGTTTATTGTTTGTTGAGAAGGGTACAGTAGATGGTGGTTTCAGAATACCAAACTTCGTTCTTGAAACCATCTTATGGGTGAGTCGCTTCCATCTGTTGGGGGGCCAGCCTCAACCAATTTTTATTTGCCCCAAAATACCTCCAAAATAGCCGGGAATGGTTCTTTCCTTGGTGTTAGAATACAAATTCCCGTAACCTTGCCATACAAAAGTAGCTTCAACTCCCCTTGAGCAATTGTAAAATTTTGATTGACAATAATTTTTCGGGCGGGATTCGATTTCCATGTAAATACACATTACACGTCAAAATTTGGCCCCTCGCCCGATGCACTCCATACTGTATGGTAAATGACACTATTTAAAAATGAATTTGAAGGGTCGCATTGTATTCTTGGAATTAATGAATCTGAAATAGTAGCAGCATTTTCATATCAAGTTATTTTCAAATAGCCTATACTCGTAAAATATGATTAGGTGCAAGTAAGTTTTGCAAACATTTTTTTTTTTCAAAATTAAAGTTCCTAAATTGCTCCAGTTAAAGTTACTAAATCGTCCCAGTTACCAAAAATGCCGTCTATCTTGCAAGATATAACACTTACTATGACATGAAAGTTGCTAAACAGTCTGTAGTGTGTGCTGTCATCTTTTAAAAAATTAACACTTTCAAAAAAGGGTAAAGTTGAAAATTTTATCCGGTAAAATGAAAGTGTTACTAAAATAAAATCATCCATGATCGCTCAAGTTACCTGCCTTTCGGATTTCTATCCTATGTGAAATGCTGTTTTTTACAAAGGCTTTAACCTAAAAAGATCCACTCTTTTGAATACATCCCAAAGATATGAGGGTGGAGGAAGGAGTGTAAGACAGTGTCATTCTGGCTAAGCAATGCATTGACGGTATTGAGGCCTAAATATACCGTAATGTACAAGGTAACTGTGAATTTGATAAATTGTCCGATCGATAGATTTTATTGCACTATTTGATCCAATCCATTTCACAAACTGTACAGAGAAAACGCTTTTTACTGTAAACAACTGGAATATCAGCTCTTAGCGGTCCATCGGCCACACTTCGTCCAAATGACGATCAAGTTCTCGCAACAGCAAAACAAATTCCTGTAAAAAATGGCAGTTGCAAAGCATTTGTGATAGTATTACATGAGGCATATTATATGTGTAGTATAAAAAGACATATGTGTGGCTTTTGTAATGTTGTAAGAACTTGAAAATAATTGAAATGTAAATTTTGTTCGAGTACCTTCCTGACATTCCCGGATTCATTGTTATTGCTTGCCTAACTATTACCCTCTGTGGGACAGCTTAAGTTCAATAAATGTTCCAAATTTCAATGACATGCAGTCCCTACCGTCATGCATCCTTTCCACCCACCATGCATTCTTTCCACCCATCATCAAATTAACCGTTCGTTAGTCCATTTTAGGCAGGCCAGATCAAATTCCAGAGGGCAGGTGGTCCAGTTCGTATGGGCCTACAAATTTGAGTGGACATATTCCCTTGGTAATGCACTAATTGAAAATGTATACGCCGGATAGAAAATTTTCACATTTAATATTTTAATTTCAAGTGTGACTTTCTAAAACGTGTAGTTATCAAAAATAATCCCCTCCCATAAACACTTTGAAAGGAGGATGAATCTATCAAGGGCCTCGTGTCAGTTCTGCATTGCCTTAAGCTACAACTGTAGGCCTGTAGAAATTATGGTCAAATTGTGATACTTGAGGTCATCCAACGCCGTTTGAAGATGATTGGATGCGTAGTCTAATGTCCACAATTTGTAAACATCTATAGCTTCAAGGGGTGATCCCCCATGGTCTTACATCGAAAAAATTTCCTCTGTATTCCACCCTACTCGGCATTATGTACTCTTTTAAATATGACACCCAAAGAAAAACCCTATCCGTGAATACCTTTCGTTTCTTTTTTTCTTTTTTTTCCCTCCTCTTTTGCTTTCCAGTTAGGTCATTTTGTGCTTTTGACCCGTACTTTCCTTATAAAATAGGTAGCCCATCAACAAGAATAATTAAGAAACCCTGAAATGTCGCAGACGTATTATATATGGAACTAGTTTGGTTTTCAAGATTTTTAGAAATCGTCATTCAGACATTGAACATTGTTAAAACCCCAAATACTCTTATAATTTTACTATTCTATACCAAAGGGACCATTGACATTTGCGGGAAGGTTCGTCAAGTCCCCCAAACCCTTTTTGCATAGGAGCCTTAGTAATGAAATCCAATAGTAGAGTGCACAAAAGTTTAAAGGGAAAATGCAGTCACCTCAATCAGAGTTAGTATGCCTCGTCACTCTAGTTCATAAATGGCCTATTTTGATCATTTGACAATATTTTTGTTAGTGTTTTGTGAAATTCTAGTGGAATTTCTCTTGGTTTAACTATTATTCAAAATGTTCAAAAAGGGGGATGCTTGTTTTGCACTAAGAGGAGATTTGCAAGAGTTTCCTGATTTTTCAGAGCAAATTTTGGGGCGACTACCTATTGCCTTTAAACATGCAGAAGCTTGGATTTGAAGATTATGTAGTATTTTTTTTGGTTCTCAAAGTACTGCCTTTTTATAGACACATTGATGTAAGAATGGTCACACAACAGATACCCTCCCTTCTTTTTCTGGACGATGTCAAAAATTGCATTACATGAACTAATTTGCATAGCATATGTTCTAAAAAACTGTAGAGATAAATGTCATTAAGTTTTCAAATGTCCCCTTTTCGGCACTGGGCATAACTCGTGTAACAAACTGACAAAAGTAAACCAGAGCAGGACAAGTTCTATCAAAAGAGAATTCAAATTTCAGGCTAGGAGTATTTTCTTTATTGTTATTTGGGTCACTAGTCCAGCTAGTAGTTTTTTCTGTTTTTGTAGTGCCCATCAAATGATTTCTTGCCGTTTTGCTATACATATCATCACTGTTTATGTATTTTTGAAAATCCCTCTTGAAAGAGATTTGAATTTGAAGCTTGGTTCAGCACATTCTGGGCGGAAATAAAGAAGCAAATTGAAACTTGTACTATTTGTGTTGCTTCATAGTTCGCTCCTATTTTATTGTGATTTTAATCTCACATTTTCTGTAGTGTTTAAGTCATAGCGAAGTTGATTATATTGCGATGGCCACTTTGTGTTTATTTTCTTAAGATTAACCAACATCATGTGCTTGTTTGGATGTTGGTGATCGTATATTCAATACAGCTCTGGACAGCAGAAAAATCAGCTGAAACTGGGTATCTTACTATACTCTGTTTTTATTCTGCATCAGGTTTTAACTTGTGTAATGACTCTATCTATGATATTTTTGGCTTTCTGTTAGTGCCCTGGTTACAGTATCAAAATGAAAGTAGCCTCTCACATATGTTTACTAAGCTACAGGAAATACCATCAGGGAAGTAGCACCTCACTGCCCGTAGCCAGCTACTCAACGTTAAGGATGGGGGTCTTCAACCATCTTCAACACATTTAATGGAGCATACGAATAAGTAATAAACTTACCAAGATGTTTGTCACTGAAGGACAAACGGAAAGACCGTCGATTGTTATGTTTTATTGGTTGAATAGGAAATGTAGGAGAAGAAGTCTTTTCAGTTCACCAGATTTTTCAGTTTCTTCTGATAGATTTTAAGTATTGTAAAGAAAAGTAGGCAAGGCATAAAGGGGGGAAAACGTCTCTGAAGGAGGCGGACCGGGACCGCTTGAGGCCTATGCAAAACCTGATGCCTTTTAGATATTCTGAAATGGATTCTGAGCAACCAAGAGGGATATCTATAAATAGTTGTCTATAGTGTTTTCTCTTTCATTAAACATGATTCTTAGAAATGCTGCATTGTGAAGGTATAAAATCATGAAATGATTACAATGTATACAGCATTTAGTACTGCACAAAATCTAACAAACACCTGCAGATTTTATTTACAAATTAACAGATATCTATTTAGCAAAGCGATAGGCTGTGAGATTAAAAACTCTCGTTCCACAAGTATTTTAAAGAACAAAATTAGACTTCTCACTATATACGGTACAGTAGCATTTGTCAATATGCTTCACAGAACAATTAACTTGTTTTTGTTTCTCTGCTATTTTGCTGGTTGTTGATATCAATTGCTCAATTTAAGGGAAACAGATTAGAACGGCTAAACCTTTCCTTCTAGTGCTCGTAACATTAGGACTTTGCTGCGTTGTTTGGATAAATTATATCCAGTTATGTCATTTTCCATTGCATCTATTTATTGAAAGCCTTTGCAAAGGAAAATAAATCGAAACTGAAACTACTTGAGATTATGTTTACTGATGTATATATATATATGCCGGAGCGATGAAATTGTGATGTTAACGATGTTGTACAGATTGACGTCGTTGGGTATGGAATAGCTAATAAGAATCTCATCAAAGAACAACGTGTACGGTCGAAAAGGTGACATTAACGAAACATGGTGACTAGACACAAGCCCTGTTAAAAAAAACCCCGTTGCTTCTTCAGGATTGCTATTCAGTTCTGTAGCCAGGCAAGGGGCGTAATAAGATGCAGGGATAGGCTAAATATTTTTCAGGGGGAGAAATATAGTGAGATATATGGAGACAATTCTACTTTTTGTTTTCAACAAAGGTCTTCCTAAGGCGCCGCCTCCTCTTTATAACAGACCTGTTTCTATTCCTAGATAATAAACAAACAGTTTAATCGTTGGTCATGGACGCACCTATGGGAGGTACCGGCGATGGACCATCACTTCCTTGGAAGCTCGGTCAGCCAACCGACAAAGTGAAGCTTCCATAATATTTAGGCTGGATTTAAAAGTTATTTCCAAATTTTGTAGTCTGTTGAGATTTTATCCATTGCCATAACATTGCTAGTCACCGGAAAAGCCAACATTCACTGTATCGATTTTAAAGAGTAAAAAAATGTTTTATGGTTTATATCAAACGACTAAAATGATTAATCCCTTTTCGTAATTCCACAAAACTTCTGGAGACTTAAAAATTCGGCATCAAAATCTGAATTTCCCCTCCTTTTGCATATGCTCAAGCATGTTGAAAACCAGGACATCCTATGTTGTTTGAGAGCACTCGAACAGTAAACCATTTTGGGTTTGTGAAACATTGTCTTTTATGTTGTAGGAAGAGGCAATCTAACTGCTGAGGCATTGTTTCTAGGAGAGCCACCTCATTAAAATACGATACACATCACAAGATGTGAATTGGAGATGGTATTCATGATACCTTAACCTTAGAGTGTATCTCTTCTCACCCTCAAGTAAGATTTATATAATCATGTGATATAATATAAAAAGCGTATTCATAGAGCAATAAGTGAACCACGGTGATAAAATGGAGCTAAAAATCAAGAGGGTGGTAGTACATAAGCCTCATCTTTGATACAGTGACTAATTTTCTTTTTCATGTCGTTCCATGAAACATGTTATTAGAATTACTCTATTGCAAACTACTTACCTCCCCATGACACTAATCAAACCCTAAGAAACCAATGTGGTGATTGACTAACATAATCACACGAGTAAATAATTGATGAACCTTACCATGTCTTATACGGATGGCATAGCCTATTTATATAATTCCTAGGTTTCTCAGATGAATTTTGTACAGTCAGTCCCCGTTCAATTTTGCACGTTTCCAATATGTCAATAAAATCGCCGATTTTCAACAATGAGGCAACAATTAAGCAAATCTTAATACCTTACACACTTGTTTAAAAATGTTCAATTAATTCCTCAGGATATGATGTAGTAGCAAGGAAAACAGTGCACGTCTCTGTCAAATGAGACCCACTCGGAGCCCACCAATCTTTCCATTTGTTACTAAGTTTTCGTAAGGTATTTCGTTTGAGCAAAAATGGTATACTAAGTTAAACTGAGTTTCAGAAATATTCCTCAAATAGCAAATATTTGATTAAACATGTAACAAACAAGATCATCGCCGGGGAACATAAAACATACAGCATCTGCAAATGTATGTAAATGACTGTAACTAAACACAATACCTACTTTTTTCGTGTTGACTCTCACAACCACCAACAAATATGAAAAAAAGAAGCAGTATGTTCCGAACGAAGCCAATGTCTAAAACATCCATTTTGTCTCCAACAGTTTTTGTTTCAGCAATTGTGTACTCTTGTGTTGTAGCAGCAGGCCTGCCAGTCTATGTACGAGAAGTTCCGCTTTCTTAGTCTACTTTGAAACAGGAGTTACAACAGAATGGTGCGTAACTGCCGTTCTGCGATGCAACATAGGTGTTTTCCGTTGCATGTTGCTGTTCAATCCAAGCTGTAGATGTTAAAGGGCGTTTTAATAGTTCGACTAGTGACGGTGGTTTTACGGTGCTCGTAAGGTTTGTAAACCTCAGAAAGTAACCAGGAAGTTCCATGACTACATGAAGCTGATGTCAGCTATTAAAGGAGTATAGTGCATTTACATATTTTCTTTTCACCTCCACGTTTACTTATAGAATTAACTTTTCCTCAAATTCAGGAAAATAGCATAAGGAAGCAACTGTACAACTGCCAGATCGAGAACATCAACATTCGTCTTTATGAACAAAGAGTGAAATTTAAATAAATATCTAGCTTTGGGGATTAATCCTGAAAACTAGCAACCATGCAGGTTGCAAGTAAAACAACTGTCCGGTGCTTTGGCAGAGTAGATGTTGGTGGTGAAATCCAAAGCAAAGAAGAGTGGCAACCGGAATAGGGTTCGATTCCCAACGGGATCACAGTAAGGTGGTGGATCTTCATAATCAACTGTTTTCTCATCTGAACTGGCCTTGAAATCAAATTTTATCTACTGTGTTCAATTTGTTAGCCACCCTCGGTTAGTCATAATGAAGATGGTCAAGTATGTAGTTCTCGACAACGGGGAGTCACCTACGATGTACTCAACCTTGCTCTAAATTAGGGTATATTCTTCAATAAAAACCAAGTTTTCCATTATTCCTCAATAAAGACCCAAATTTCTCCTAATTGGCTTTAAAAAAATCCCGCAAATTGTCCACATTTCCTCCGATACAGACCAATGGTTTTTACTGCCTTTTTGTTCGCACGCCAAAACTTTGGCTTTCTACATCCTCTCGTCCCTCTGATCAGGCAGTGGGTTTCCCTCCCCTCCCACCCCTCCGTCAGAGAACTTGGCTCCCCTGTCATGAAAATGCTGGAGCCAGCCCTGGTACATCGTCCAATCAGTGGAAATGACTAGTGAGTACTTTTACTAATTCTGGCTGTCTTTATTACAAACACAGTCACAGTAGAAAAACAGCAACCATGTACAGAGCATGGCAAGTTAGAAGCAAGCTTTTCTTTTAGAGGTTAGCAACAATTGTTAAAGTAAAACATCTTTCCTTCAATTGGCACTTTGGTAACTGAAAGTCCCTAATATTAACTGCCCATGTTATTTTATGAAAAGGATAAACTTGAATGACTAAGGACCCAATTATAAGTCATGTAACGGATTGGTAATGCAAACTGCTATCAGGATGGGTTTGGCATTAAAAGAATACGCCCCTTCCGATTTTCAGTACTAAACGAAATCGTCAGAGCGCCAGAAAGGGCTAAAGTAGGACTAAAAACAAGTGAGTTGGCCACGAATACATATGTTTGCTTATCTCCCTTATATACTGCATAAGCTCGTCCTAGTTTGGATTTTGAATTTGGAGAATTCCTCCAAAATTATTGAATACAATAACTTTGATGAAGTATGTGCTTCGAACCGTATGTGAAAAAGTTATCTACATGAACATGACTTTGTAGAGCAGTGAGTCATTCCTTCATTATTTAAGCAAACTATTTCAGTTATTATATCGCACCTCCAGTAGCATTCTAAAACATCATATAAGGAGACGCCTTGAGTTATCTCGAGGCTATCACTATACAAACGTCCAGTTCAGATTTAAACCGAAGCGGTTCAAATGACACTGGTCCAAAACATAGTCACATATTTGACAATATTTGTCTCATTTTTAACAGAATTTGGTAAGTTTTGAAGCGAAACTAGTCAAATATATAATTTTTTTGGTGGAGTGCCCATGAGACCAGTTTTCGATTTGGTTTGAACTGGACGTTTTTAGTACGTAGCATCATATAACAAAAATATCTTTTATGTCTAAAAATAGGAAGCATAAAACTAGTCTAGCGGCGAATTTGAAAAAGAGCTATAAAAATTGATCCACCCGGGGCAGTTTGTAAAATATAGCGACTACGCTAAAGCTATTATTTACCATGTAACTTTAAATTTTCGGTTGGTTGGCACTTTTTAAAAGTTCCCAAACATGCAAATTTTCAAAGTTAAAGGTCAAAAAGGTCAATTTTTGAAAATTTTAGAATTTTTGACACACTTGACTATGACTCGGACGTGACATTTTAATATGATGTGACATATAAAATGCTGTGAGTAAAAATGTATCATTTATACAGTTTTAAAGTGCTCAAAATGTAATGAAAATAAAAGAGTTATAATATGTTAATAGGGTGTTTTTGTAGCCTTAACAAAGAAACTTGAATAATAGAAGTAGATATGTTGAACGGTCTATTTTCAACACCTTTCAATTCAATTCTAGACCATTGGTGAAGACGGAGAAGAAAAACGTCCAGAAACTATCCCAAGCGTTCTGTCAACTATGGACAGGAGATGCTCAAAATATACCTTTTGATTTTTTAATGTTTCTTAAGTTTCCGAACATACAAAGTTTAAAGGTCATTAAAGGTCGCACTTTTTAAACTTGATCTGCATTTTTCGTTTTTCCCATAAGGACCCCTCACAAAACCATAGGACTTCAAACAACATTTACTCAGATATTTTAGAGCAACTTTGACAGTGGTGAGGCCAAGTGGGGTGAGGAAGCCATGTCCCCCTTAGGGGAAGGATGAGACCCTCGCCGGGAAAATTTTCCAATCTTTTTTAGGGAGGATGAGTATGTGCGATGAAGTTCTAAATCTCCGACGGCCCAAAAGTTTAGTTGAGTTACTCTCAAATAGGACAACTGCTTCAACCAAAGCCTCAAATTTTCGGTTTTCCAAAGTAAATTGCGAACCTCACCTTTTACAGTTTCTTAAAAAGTACCCAAATTTTTAAGTAGCCCGCAAACCAATCCTTCCAGTAATCCGTCACTTTTGGCCTGGTTTTGGGTGATGGCCTCAGCCCTTCCCCTGTCGAGAACTTGATTAGTGCAATCCTTTAAATGAAGTGGGATATAATGAAAACATTTATACCATGTATTGTATTTTCGTAGCTGTATTTGAGAAATCTTATTTTTTGTTTCGGTTGTTAGTATGTGTGGAACTACGGCATTAATTAGATTCTGAAAATCACACAACTAATTTACATTAAATACATTGCGGTGTTTTTATCTATGCAATTACTATTTGCCAACATGAACTAGATCAGTGAAAATGGTACGTTGTCGCAATATCCCATGCAAACACAGTAAATGTTCTTTTAAAACTTTCCAAAGATGATGTAAATTTTATTAAGGCAGAAAGTGTCTTTGCTCGGGAAGTCACGCAAGTAATACCTTTTAGCTTTACAAACTGACAAACTGAGTATGGATTTTTTTTTGTTTCACATTTTTCTGCTGTCTTCTTTTTTATTGAGCGTTTCTTTTTTTTTTTTCTTTTTTGTGTGTCTTGGTTTTTGTTCTTTTAGTAAATTTATGGGTGAAATCTCTTTCGTAAGGAGCCTAGTCGATTGGCACATTATTCCCAACCAACAGTCATTCCGAAATTTAAATTTATCTTGTTAATTAAGCTATTGTTTTCCTCTCATACAGGCTAAAACGGTGGTGTGGGAAAACTCACATCGACGTTGTGCTAAGTGTGAATTTGTTTCCTGCGTTCTCCAAGCCATTACGTGATTTTGGGGAAATTTGTATACATGAATATCCTCATGGCAGTCCCCTCGCCTCTCCAGGAGATAGGATATTCTTTACAGTGTTTTTACGATTTTCTTTGCAGTTATGTAATTTTTTTTCTTTGAAAACATTCCCTTTTAAGGAAATAGATATTCCCCGTTTATTGATAACGAGCATAATTACCTAAAACATCTTCTATGATATCAATACGCCTTTAAAAGTTTGAGTGAAAGGGCCGAGACAATATGAAGATGTTGATAGTGCCTTTTTTGTTGACAATAAGTAGACTTTGTTGTTCAGCAATCTTTTGCGTGATTCTTTCCCTTTAAAAGTTTTAAGGTCTAGAGATGCAGGCGCGGATCCAGGGGGGCTCACCCGGCGCACGCCCCCCTTTTTTCGATGACCAGCGTTTTTTTACCAGCGATTTTGCAAAAAAGCCAAAAAAGAAGAAAAAAGATCTTCGAAAATTCGGATAGTGCAAGTATGAAAGAACTAAAGTGCAAAAAAGCAACAAAAGAAAAGAAAAGGTCCTCGAAAATCCTGGATCAGCCGGCCCAGCCCCCCTGTAGGGCAAGTCCTGGCGCCATCCCTGTGTGTGTGCCCCCTTTCTCAAAATCCTGGATCCGCGCCTGAGATGTAACTGATTGTTAGGACTCGTTAAAAGTACAGATCTCAATCATATGCGTACTAGTTAAGGGTCTAGGGATATGTAGCCCCGGAGAGCATGTGGAAAAAAACTCCATTTGTCTGGCACTTTTTTGTGAAAATCGGGTCATTGGTCGGATAATAATGGTTTTTCGGGCAAACGGCTTAGCCCCCTCCCTGCAGAAAATATCCCGTACACCCATGGTAATTTTGACATAAATTTAATTCATTTTCTTTACTGGTGATAAACCTTTAATGAGTTATGATTGTAGAACACTTACTAAAAGTTGTTTCTTTGCGTTAGAAAGCCAGTGGGTGATTCTCACATCGGTCGATGTTATTTTTAAGTTTGGACACGGAAATGACACACACCCATAACAAGACTTGATTTTCTTTGGTAAAAAAATCGTTATAAAAGTATGGGCAGTAAAATATTCGAAAGGTCAATTTTTGTGCAAGAAGAGCATTATATTGCAATGTAAATCGTATGACGATCTTTATTGAGAGACGCTTTATTTGCATGTGGCTAAACATGCATAAGGTGCATTTCAATATCATCACGTGCAAATTTGCAATAGGGAAACTAGGAAAAATTACTGAAAATATTCAATATAACCCTATTTAATATTGTTAATTATTGATTTTATACATTGTAGTTCATTACATTGTAGTTCAGGGATGTTAATTGTAAATTTATTCAAAAAAGTTACCACACTAGACTCAAGAAAAAGCCTTCCCATAACAAATGATCTGAACCACACATGTATAGTACCAAGACTGGTGAAGTTTGGGTGAAATGGACGCATGACCTTTTACCCTACTAATTACCATGTTCGGGTAAATCTAAAAGGCGAAAAACAACAGAAAATAAAAGTTAATATCCTAAGGAACATTTTTATGGTAGGTGTCAACCTTTACAAAGTTATCCTGGGGGGCGGGGTCGAAAATTTTCAGACTTCGCAGCTAGTCTAAACATAGAACTGACTTTGACCACCTACTCTGTTTGACTTTGAAAGACTCGACATAACGAAAGCAAGTTGATGATGTCATTTGCGGAATATCGATAACTCATTCTGCACAGTTTATTCATACTTCATTATTTACAGCAACATAATAAGAAGTGAAGTTTATGATGCCTAGACAACAGGAATAGAGTGATATTAAAATAACGAAACGTTGTAGCCTTTTAGTGTATGCAAAGTGTTGAATTATCTAGTGTTTTGATAATCGTGGTGAGATTTATACTGATTGGGTGAAATAGCTTACTGTAAGTACTGCAGGTCAACCACGGTATTCAAGATCAAAATACCCTGAAACGCGGACTACTCTGAGATAACAATAAGCCTTCTTCACGATCATTATGCATGGTCAAATTTGGAATCAAATTTAAATGGCGGGCTTAGTGGTTATGTGTTTAATACCTCTACTCTTAAGTTGTATTTGATGGTGGATTTAATGAAACTCTTCCTTCAAACCTTCCTGATAGTTTTCCTACATCTACAGGGTGCTAAAACTTTTAGTTATGTTTAGATTGAAACGAAATACAAGTTTTAATATGCTAAACGGTACCGATATGATATAGCTAAAGCCTCATGGTAAAATATATATCCAGCATGATACTACGATGGTATGGCTGAGTGTAACCAAAATATTGTCATTTCGGTAGCAAATAAGGAGTTGGAACAAGTGATTTTGTGGACTAGTCTTACTGCGAGCCCTATGTACTTTACACCCTTCATAGGGAGTTTTCGATTTGAGGACCGTACGCAAAAAGGACGGAACGCACAGCAAAAAATAAACTGCGCTTGAGCAGAAGCAAACATTGTGTTGATTTTCAGAACAGTTGTCAACCGATTTAACGTTTGGTTTAGAAACAGGACGGTACAGGGGTTGACATGGTAATTTTCCACGTCCATACTTACGTGTTTCTGTGACGATTTGCAAGCTAGTTGTATGCAAACGTACATCTTTATGTTCGTGTGGCATGAATGCAAGCTGCTGACAAATGGACATGACAAACAACAACAACAGTGCATTTCCGGTAAGCCATTTTACGAATGATTCCGTGCTAAGCTAAGGGAAATGGCTGTCTTGAGATAGAAGCCGCTTTCACAATTTTGTTAACCCTGCTTAATTTGTGTGTGTGTGTGTCATTATTTCTGAATTTGATATTTTAACTTACCTTAGAAAGTTCTGATGTCAGTAAAATATCCAGTTGCGATGGCGTCTCTAATCCTCTGTAGGTTCGTCATTTTTACAAATTTAGCGATGAGAGTGGATGCTAACAAAGCATTGAAACTTAGTTAATAAATGAGCCTTGCTTTGACGTCATTCTACCTCACCGTCGTCTACGAAATCGAGACGCCTTCCATGTCAGGACGGAACGCCACGTGCGCGTGCGTTTATTAACTCTCCTTTCTGTTGCTCTACCGTCCTGAAATCGACTGCAACTGCACTATGGGGTCGGTCAGTCATCCGGGTTGTTCCATTACCCTAGCAACTTTGGAGTGAAAACAACAACTGACTGAAGTATGACCATATGCTGATATTGGAACACGTTACGCCCTGCAATACTGGAGTGAAAACAATCCCATAGACTTTATGCCAAATAAGAAGAGGGCGCTTCAAAACTGAATTCTGGGAAGAATTGTTCCATGAAAAGACGACCAAAGTAGATCGTCACCATGGAGAAGGTTCATCGTCACAACAAACAGTTCTTCCATTTTAAGGGTATTATGATTTCTATAGTAATATGGCCTTATGAACGTTGACCTTTCTGTGGAAAATGATGGGCATTCAAACAAATAGTGATATTCATCTCCTAATTTACTTTGATTACATAACGTGCATATTCGATCACAGAAATC
>WURT03666579.1:2715-17717 GCA_009936505.3 Holothuria glaberrima | reverse complement strand
TGTCCAAAATAATGCACCAAATTGCATCTTGGGACCCACAAATATCACAAAATTTTCCAAAGGACTAAAAAAAAGTCAAAATTTTGCAGTAATTTACCTTAAAATTTTTCAAAAATGATGCACCAAATTGCAACTTTGGACCCTTAAATATCAAAAATTTTCCGAAACAAGGTTCAGCCCCCCCAGTCTTGAACAGCTTCCTATGCCGGTGGTACAAAATCAGGAGACTTATGATGATTTAAAAACAAGAGGAACTTTTCTCAACAGTTTTTAGTTGTGCAGATATCCTTCCCACATGATTAACACTAAAATTGTAAAGATATACATGAGGTAAACTGTAGTCAATGAATGGCAGTATTAAATGCAAAATAAATAACAACCAATTTTGTAGGTGAAAGTTGTTATGATTTCTTCCCATCTAGAAGTGACTTTGTGCTTTGAAAATAATTCAGTCGTAGATTTTTAATGTGCACATATGCACACTGTAAGGGTGTTCTCAAGCACAAAGAAAATCTAGTACAAACTAAATCATTGACAGCATGTCTCATGTAGTAAGTTTTTAGGAATCATTTGAAAGCAGTGGCAATGCCGGGGGGGGGGGCATGCGCCACCCAAAGATTAGCTGTTCCCCGGAGGGTGCCCCCAATGAGATTTTGGGTATGAAAAAAATTATGCACAAACACACCATTTATGCAAATGTTGGTATGAAAAAGAGGACCCACTATCACTTAAGCACTCAAACATATGACTAAAATTGCACAAAATGTTCTCAAAACTGCAATTTTGCGGTGCGCTTCGTGCCTGTCTATTTGTTAAACTGTATAGAGGACAGCCTTATTGGGAGATGCAATCCACAGCTATTGTTTCAACCCTTTACTTTCAAAAGCTATGAGACTACTGGGGCCTTGGGTTCTCTCCCTTCAATACAATTCCCACATCAATTATCTTTTAGCTAGATCTTATGTTAGAAGATTGTAAAAAATTGCAACTTTGGTTGCCTTTTTCAAAGCATATCCAATAAAGCTCAGTGCAAACATTCAGAACATGATTCACTGTCTCTATTCCCCCCCCCCCCCCCGTCATGAAATCATTAGTGCAAGTAAGGCTAACACAATGGTCAGACTGTGATTTATTTTTTTTGTGGCCTACCAGTTTCATACAAAGGGGAGGCCATAGGGCCATGTCCCCTCCCCCTCAGTGTTGCCAATTTTTTTTTCCTAAAAATATGTAAATATTTAACACAAGTATGTTCTTCAAAAGGTAGCAAATGTGGTACCCGATTGCATATAAGGACACCTATTTTTTCAAAAAACCCCTCCCCTTAGACCACTCCCCCAGGCAGGCAATCACACAACATACTGCATTTTGGTGTGCCCCTCGGATAGACCACCTGCCCCCCCCCCTTCTTCGAAAAGTCTGGCCATGCCACTGTTTGAAAGTCAGAATGCTAGTGCACAACTTAGAAGTGTTTGCCTTAGACAAGAGACAGCTACTGGGAGTGACCAATCACTCCATGACTGTTTGGATCTCTCTTCCAGTGAAAGAAACATGCTATTTGAATGATGGTTCCTTGATGGGAAGGAGACTAATCAACTAGTAGCTCTGAAATAATAGCTTGAGTATTTATTTTGTTAAGTATTTTGAAACAAGCAGAATTTTGTAGATAATTCTATAAGAAATTTGCTAGCCAGTGAATTTCATGAAATACAGGTGTTATTTGGCAAGATTTGTTTTTGAATTAAAATGTTGAAATTGGAAGTCCCTATGGAGAGGTTTTAAAGAGGCTGTTGCTTCACTACAAACATATTTAGGTACTACCAGATATCTCTATTTATAATTGGTGACTGCACTCTAATTGGTGTAAACTCAAACAATAGCTTCATTCCACTCGCTCAGTGATGACTTGTGAAGATCAGCGAAATGTAATGTTGAGGAGCACATTCCATTGCATGACGGGTCACATATTGATAGCTTAGTTAGTTAGATGTGGTTTAACGGCCCAGTTTCCAACCAATTGGTTCAAGTTAAGCCTAGCTGCCACAGCCTTTTTTCCAGTTGTGGCTCACTGGCTTGTTTTCCCTTACTCCATTGCCTATGCGGAGCATCAGGCACAACGGCAGAAGGTTCCACTTTTTAAAGTCTTTGGTATGACTCGACCTGGGAATCGAAGCCGGGCCTCTCGTGTGAGAGGCGGATGCTCTACCACTAGACCAAACATGCGGTCTCACCTATTGATAGCAATACTAGCCAGAACATACAATGGGCTAGGCTAGTGTACTCAGTAGAATATGAACTTTGAACTTCATTACTTAAACTTTAGTACAAGCAACTGTAGCAATAATCTGGGAGATGCCATAGATTGATGTTTTGATGGTTTTTTTTTTTTTTTTTTCCAAGTAGAGAAGAGGCTACAAGTAAACTTAATATAGTTGAGAGAGAACTTTAACTGTATGGGGACAAGGTAATAAACCTAATTCTAAGCAACAATCCCTTCCAGGTTTCTGCCACTTTTGAGTGTCTACAAGGTAGTCAAGGCTTGAACATTAGTTACGTGTTATAGAGCCTGAAGGAGATCCTATAGGTCAGTATGTATTTTTCTTTTAGGTGAAGTGAGAGTGTAAAGCTCACACATCTCTACCAAAAATATACTTTCAATCAGGCTCTGTATAAGCCATATATTTTCAAAAAGACATTTTAGTACATTCTTATTTATGGTAATAGTAATATTCCATTCACCATAAATATTGTCATAGTAATAGTTTTACTTCTCATACATTTTATACTAACTGCTGACGTAAAAGAACCTCTTCCTGTTAAAGGTTTGGTATGTGATAAGATACTTTACTTTTGTGTGGATTCTATGAACCGTAGTTAGAAAAAACCTGTACTTGGAATTGTGGAAGTATCTGTCAACTGAAAATTGTTGACTGTATTAAGCTGAAAATTTGCTCATTCAGTATATGTATTACATTAGGGTCAGTGGCACATTTCTGTAGTAACTTGCTCAGGCTTAGAGTTTAGCCAAATATTGGAAAATTTCCTACCTAGATAAAACCAGTACTTAGTGTGAATCCTACAATCCACATTTTGAAAGTGGCATTACTTAATATCCAACAAATGAGCAAATAACTGGCAACTGGTATACTGCTAGCCTGCTACAGTTTTCATACAACCAGCATCTTTGAACATATTTTCCCCAGGTATAGTATGAAATCCATGGTAATTAGAATTCTTTGTGTACTGCTCGTTTGTACGGACAGGGTTTGCTATTAAGGAATATTGTGAACCATAATAATCTCCTGGAAAGTATGCAACAATAACATGAGCTGGAAGTGATATTTTACATTAAAGGTAGTGCACTGTGCATACTTAGTTGTGATACTATTAAAAGTGAAGGATATATCCTCATGTAACACTTTTTCAGGTTGAGCGTGTTTTCTGTGCACTGTTGGGATTATTCATAGTCATAAATTTGAAATGTTTCAAGCTGGACCACTTTATGAAGAGATTGTCTCCTAAAACATTTGCAGCAATATTTTATTGATAAGTCATCTTTCAATTTTCAATGGGTAAGTATTAAATTAGGAGGATAAATTGTTTATAATTGTCAAACAACAGCTACATATAAAATATCTGTTCACATCCAAACGTGCTGACAGTAATGGAGTTAAATTATAGTGGTATGCCATCTGTTTGAAGCACGAACCGTCTATGAAATTCTCAGTGAAGTATCAGTAAGATAAAATGACTTGATTGATGTTGTGTTTAAACTTGAGCTGTGCAGTTTTATCAGAAATGGGAACTCAATTAGTAAACTTGAGTAGTGTCATCATATTTTTCTCGTCTTGAAAGTCATTTCACTTGCTTCTGAAAAACATGATGTTTGTAGTTTGGTCACATATTACTTCATAAGTGTCAATGACACAGTATGACACTGCAGATTGACTGATAGATATGTTACTACATATATACATGTATGTATGTATATATGTATGCGTGTATGTATGTATGTATGTATGTATGTATGTATGTATGTATGTATGTATGTATGTATGTGTGTGTATGTATGTATTTATGTATGAATGTGTATGAGTGTATGTGTGCATGAAGTACTGTGCAACCAGTACACCAGTAATATGTGTTACATAGATGACATACCAAATTTTTGGAATGTATTGTAATACCATCCAGGTACAAAATAAAAATAACTTTTTTAACATTTTGTGCTGACTGCACAGAGCACAATGAGAACTAAAAGAAGTCTTGCCACTATTAATTTAATTGTACTTTAATTTGGGCAATAATTCTGTAGGTACTCTACTTTGTGAGTATGTCTGTGTAATGAACAGCCAGTTCAAAGGAAGGTCAACATTCATTTCCAAGATGTGGGGACCCACTGCCACCTCCTCCTTCCCCTCTTCTCCCCTTCCCTCATAGATGTGAAAAGTGGCTTGATTACACTAGGAGAACTTTGAAGTAATAAGACATTGGTAACAGAGTCATTAAAATTTAGGAGGATAATGAAACATTTTGACTGGCATGACTTGCAAGTCTAAGAATGAGAGTCGTTGCAAAAGAAATATATTGCAGGGCTGAAATTAAGGTTGAAGGAGGGTGCGGCCATTTGGCCTGAGTCATTCATAAATTTTGGAGGGCACCAAGGCCACATTTTTGTACGGCAGGGCGCGACAGCCATTTTTTGGAGGGGGTTCTGTTTAATGTGCAAATGGACATACAGTAACTTTTGCCAGAATTGGAGCACCGGTACAAGAGCATGAATCACATTAAATTTTAGACAGAACAATGATTCCATGCTGTACACTGTATACCCCTGACCTGAGCCCTGACGTTAATTAGCCAGATTGACTAGATTTCATATTTATCACTTAAATTAAGGAAACAAGCTTGTCTAAAGAAGTAAATTTAGTAATGCAGATGTGTCTGCATAAGCTATGCACATATTCCAACCAAAATACTACATTTTTTCATCTCAAATTGATCGCTAAAACTTCATATTTTTGGTGGAGATAATGCACTTTATCTGTAAGTATCAAATACATTCTTTCAAGAGGTATCTTTGCACCCTGTGCATACGAAATAAAAGAGAAAATAAATAAATTCTGTCCCGTAACTCACTTAAATATTAAATTGATCCCTATCTTTATGTTGCTCATAACTTTTTACTGCTATTCAATCTATTTGCAATTTTTTTTTTTTTTGCGTTGAAACATATCGCAAAAAGAGCAAAATCTTAGCGATATATTTTCCTCATTTTCTTTGTATACCCCATTCTTTAAAGTGGAGCGTGCCAAAGTCACGTGCACTGCTTCGGCATAATACAGACCCGGCACAGGCAATGAACGAAGGTTCATAAATGTATGTGACGACGACATACACAGTGTGTGCCATATCGCACTGTGTGCCATATTGTGTGTACAGTAGTTAGAGGATTTTTGAGAAGAGTAACAGGGAAGCAGCTAGCAAGAAATTTAAATTATTGAGGTATTTTATAGTGCAGCAGCTGCAGTGACAAACTTATGTCAAATTATTTTACGATGCACACTGTTATGGCACATTGGGCTCAAAGCTCAAGTAGGTTAATGGTCAGTACAGGTCTTCAGGACTCGTGAATAATGTGTCGATCTGACTGCACATCGCAAATAATAGTGCTAAATTATATGGTCAATTTAAATATTCTTGTCTTACTTTTAAACTTATGATATTAAGAACCAATAGCACATATGAAGTAAATTTAGTAAAGCATTGTGATGTATGGTTAGTGGAATCGCTAACACAACTTGATGAACGTGATTTCTGTACTAAGAACAATCATGGTACTGGTACACATACACATGGCCAGCCTCACCAAGGCACAGCGGTATAATGGGTGTGCGGTACATCTGTCTGATCAGTGTGTCTCATACTTCAAAGTCATGTTTTAACGGGCAGTAATATGCTGTAAATTTCCAGTCTCTAATTCGATCTGCGCAAGTCGCATATCATGCTTGTGTAGTTATGCTTTGGTATGGTGTTTGGAATTTTGTTGAGAAATTTCTATGTGGGATTCTGCTGGAATTTAGTCATTCAGATGGAAGCTAGGGCACAACATCCACTGCTTGCGGCACGATGGCCATCGTGGCCGTGAGTAATGGCTGATTTTGTAGGGCACCATGGCCATCCCCCTGGGCATGATGGCCATGGCTGTCGTGGCCGTCGTTTAATTCCAGCCCTGATATTGTTTCTAATGTATTGTTATGTACATGTTCATTTTTGTGCCTTGTGTTTCAATTGTCGCAGATTTCATTCAAACAATTACAGCAGTGACAAGCAGATAAATGCTTGAAATATTTGTGCAATATCTAGTTACGGCAACTGCATTGCTCTGTTAGAGCATTATTGGTATTTCCACTTGTATCAGCATATATGTACTTGATCATCACTGTGTCCAACTTTCATGGGATAGCTGCTTCACTATCTTATTGAAGTCATGGAGAGGTTTCTTATAACACAGGACTTAGGAACAGAAACATCTCCCCAGCTTAAGAGGAAAGTAGTATCAAGGACTGGATATACATCTCTCTAAATCTCTCTACAGGCTTTTTCTCTCTAAGATTTATCCATGAATTATGGATGAACCCTTCACTGCAGTAGTACTTCCATTTAGAGCAATGATTCACCACTGCCATCACAGAATCACTAAAATTACAAGTTTATAAATCCATTTATATCATGCGCATTTGATAATAGGGATTATCAAAGCTTGATAAATTCAGTTTGTAAAGTGCTGCCATAAGTAATGAATATTATATCAAAAATGTACCTTAATAAAATTCATGGAATTACATTTCCGAAGTGATTCTTTGATTTGGTAACTATTCTGTGTTAAATTTTGTCTTTCTTGTGGAAAAATTTTCAGTCTTTCTCTAAAAAAAGTACATATTCATACTATACAATGTTGTAATAAACTAGTTCTTGTGAAAATAGATTCGTACGGTACTTATACTTGTAGTCAAGGAGTGTAAAGTTAAGTACTGATGCTATTGTGTTAAAATAGATGTGTACTCTAACTAGCAGACTTAATTAAAAGCTTCTACTCAAGATTTAGCATGTTGGCATATACTAGTTTTTGTGAGAGTGGCCTTGTACCCAAACTGGTACTTAATAACAGGTTCCGAAAGTCAAGTATTGCTGTCATATAATTAAGAATTGTTCCATCTCTTTTATTGATTTAGTATTTCTCTTTTCATAACATAACTGTCTTTGCTTATAATCAAAAACTTACATGACTATTTAAATTAGAAATAGAGTTAAGCAGCTTGTAATATGGTAATTGAAGTCATAATAACCATATATACATATCCGCAGAAACCTGTTATATAATTAAATGCATACTCTGCCTAGCAGACTTGTAGTGAGGATGTACTTACACTGGGGCAATTAATTGACCCAGTGTCTTGTACTCACACTCATGACATGGGACTTTGAACTCTAAAATCATGAAAAAGACATGTACTTTATACTCACAACTAAAGATAATATACAACTGTATGGGTACTCATTACATTGTTATCACACTACAAGTCTACCAACTGACATTCATGACCAGAGACACTATACTTATAGCATCGCACCAGCTGCATAGTCAATATCAGGCTAACATTAGGCCATGTAGTCATTTTTGATTGCTAAATGTCTGTGTGTGTGTGTGGGGGGGGGGGAGGGTCAGTGGTGGAGTTGTTACATGCAATTGTGCTATTTGTTGCATTTTGAAAGAATATTTGTGTTCAAGAATTTACATTTATAGTAAACTTAAAATTTAAAAAACTCTACATCCCCAAGTTTAAGAGAAGGACTTGTGTCTCCCTCCCCTAAATGTGTCACTTGATCATACATGGACATTGTAATTCTGGTCTCTTATCACTCTCTAACTCTCCAATTGTAAAAAGAAAGTTCAAATGCTGCAAACAACAGTTACATTCAGAAATTATAGGTGTACAAATTATTCAACATCATCTGGAATCACACTGTTTTTAATTAAATTCAGCAATGGCAATTGTGAATAGCATACAGTATTAACAAGGAAGCCAAGTGTTTTGTTACACCAATACTCAAAATTACCCCGGGGGGAAAAGACTGAAAATTTTTCATAAATCTATGTGATTTTGAAGAATGTTGTAGAATAGATCTCATAAAAAGGGAGAATACGCAAGTCATCTGTGCTTTAAAAAATAGAGTGTACTTTATCCACTATATGTTTTTCTACTTTCCAAGTCAGTTTGTCATGATCAGAGCAAAATTCTGTCAAGTTTGTTATTGCAAAGAGATTTTAGGACATTATATATTCAAAAATTCGTGTTTTTAATATTTTGCTTAGAAATCTTTAGTTTTGCTAAAAAACATTTTTCTTATGGTGTGTGGTATTATGAAAGGTAAGTTTATTTGCCATAAATTTTTTTCTTAATTTTATTCTTTCACTCTGTAGGTAAGTGAGGATTGAGCCTTCATCATCCAGTGATGAATGCAACAACAAACAGTCCACTAGTGGGACCACCTGGAGGAGGAGAGGATCCCTCCAGCCCCCAAAATCCAGAACAGAAAAATGTAGACAACAGCGCCTTTACAGTAGCTGCTCCTGCTGCTAGTCTTTTTCTGGTCTTAGCTGCTATCGTTGTTTGGTTTTTTCTCGTCCGGAAGCAGTGAGTATTTTCCTTAAAGTAAGACTAGAAGGATGGTTCTTTATAAGTGAAAGTGGAGCTAAATCTATGCATTCTGGTGAAATTTTCATTTGTTAGCATATAAAGTTACTACTTGTGTAATCTATGGTAAACTTGAAGCACGCATGGGGAATATCATCTCGTTTTGATATAGTAATACTGTATTTGTCTTTGTTTTTGATTCCTTGCTGAAAGCAGACAAGGAATCTATGCGATGGTGATGACGCTTCATATTTGGTATATAGATTTTTCAAGTTGAGAGGAAGAACCTTATTGTTTTTGGTGGAGGTCAAAGGCCATTTTAGGTCACCAGAGGTCAAAAGCCGGAAACCTTGTAAATATGGTATCTCGAGATAGGAATGACCGACACTTTTCATATTTAGTATGTAGATTTGTCATGTGGAGAAGAAGAACCCTATTGTTTTTGGTGGAGATCAAAGGTCATTTGAGGTCACCAGAGGTTAAACTGCAAAAATCTTGTAAAGGGCTTGTAAACACTATATCTTGAGGTAGCAGTGGCTGACACTTTTCACATTTGGTATATAAATTTTTTATGTTGAGAGGGAGAACCACATTGCCTTTGGTGGAGGTCAAAGGTCATTTGAGGTCACCGGAGGTCAAAAGCCGAAAACCTTGTAAACACGGTATCTCAAAGTAGGAAGTATGGATAGATATCATATGTAGTATGTGGATGCGTCATGGTGAGAAGATGAACCCTATTGTTTCTTGTGGAGGTCAAAGGTCAAACACTGAAAACCTTGGTGACAAGATATCTCAAGTTAGGAAGCTTGGATAGATTTCATAATTGGTATGTGAATGCCTTATGGTGAGAAGAAGAACGATGTTGTCTTTAGTGGAGGTCAAAGGTTGTCTGGTGTCACCTGGGGTCAAAGTCTGAGAACCTTCTTAACACAATTTCTCAATGTAGGAAGCTTGGATAGATTTCATATGTGGTACATGGATGCTTTATAGCTGGAGGAAGAATCCTTTTGTTTTGGGGAGGTCAAAGGTCATCTGAGGTCATTCGAGGTTGAAAAGCAAAATTTTCTAAGAATTCTGAAGAAAATCCCAACATTTTCCATGGCAAGGAATCACTAAGCCTGTGAGCTTTCTGGTTCAATCTGTTGTTTTGACCTTGATTTAGGGGTGGAAGTTTTCCCATGGAAAGGCAATGTTGCACAAACCCCATGCCCCTCATGCATACAAATCATTAAACCATGATATTATGGAAAAATTTTAAAGTGAAGTTTAAAGAAGAAAAAAATTGTTGATTTCTGTGAGGGAATGGTGTGAAGCCTGCTTGGCCAGAGATCACATTGGATTGAAAATGTAACAACTTCAACTGCTTATATCTAGCAAATTACAAAGAGGAATTGAATGTAGATTTCACCAGGATGAGTGTAGATTGTTGGTCTTCCTATGCCAAGACTACATTTAAGCATAAACATTTCTTTTAGTTGTTCAGTGAACCTCTTGAATGCAACATTGATTATTTGTTTGGCTGACAGAAGCTACGTTTTTTACCAGTGTGTAAAATTGCAGCCCTGCTCACAAGTCATGTGAAAATCTGTAACATAACAATGTAAAAGCATGACTTTTGCCAGGTATGTGGAATGTGACAGTAGAAGTAACTGCAAATCTGCTCTTCAGTTTACAGTTTCCAAGCAACTATTTGAGTACAAATTATCCAGCGCTTCATTTATGCCATTAGTATACCTTTTAACCCCTTCATGATTTACAATTCAATAGCATTCTGTGGGGGTTAAATGTTCTTAAACATGAAAACCATAATCCTATGACTCCCAATGATAAATATGTCTGGGGCCTAGGAAAACCGTGGGTGTCTAGGTAAAATGTCTGTCGTGATGATGAATTGCATATCACTTTACTGCAATGCCCATTGTCAGAACCACAGTAGAGTGGAGGGGTGCCAATCAGGAGCAGCCCCAGGATGTACCTGACAGGAGGGCAAGCTGCATAACAGGAGGGGGCAGCAAAACAAGACCCCACAAGGGGATAGGTTTCCGATTGGATGCTAAAAGTAAAATTTTGGATTTCCATTGAAAAAAATATGCAAATTTGGGGATTTTATTGAAGAAATTTGAAAAATTTGGATTTCTGTCAAGGAAAATTAGACATTTTTTAAAGAAGAATTTACCATAAAATAGAACAAAATCAAGTAAATCGTCTGGGCAATTGGCTGTAGTAAGGGATGACATATTTTATCGTACTCATTACAGCTCCCTGATGAGAATGGAAGATTTCCTGAATGGAGGGGGGGAGCATGCCCCCCTTGCCTACCACCTGGTGCCACCACTGATGACAATTACTCCATATAATGGACATTTAGGTCTATATTTATTGATTAGGAAGTATCAGTGATGCATTAAGGTTGACGCAAATGTTTTTGTTTTCTATTTCTCTGTAGGTTACGAAAAAATGCAAAAGAGAGTAAGAGGCTTGGAAGCAAAAGGTCCCACAGTGGAAGCTTGAGGGATAGCAGACACAGTAGTGTAAAAGCCAGTCGCTTGTCACAGCAAGGTTCCTCCCCGCTTAGCACCCCAAGATCTCACCGAAAGTCTGGGGGATCGCCGAAGGATAAACATAGATCCTGTAACTGTACATATAAAATGGATCATGAAGACAAACACAGGGAAATTTGCACATGTGAAACATCCCCCAGTCCACCAGTGACTGCTAATGGGATAAGTACAGTTTGCACTGGCAATTCGCCTTTTTGCCCACATTCCAACAAGATGAAACACTATGCAGATATTCACTCTCGAGGGTCATCCGCTTCATTTGACCTGAATGATCTGAGCCCCCTCTCAGAACATAACAATCTGATCACGTATGAGAAGAGAGGAAGGGCTAACACAGGTGATCACAGCACTTTACGCAAGCATGGTAACACTAATAAGGAAAATGAAGATATAAGTATGGTACTAAGGAGATCAGGGGCAGATTATCCTTTGAAAAACTGTTCATATCACCCTTTAAATGGCCTGGAGCGGAGACCATGTAGCTGCGCTTTAAAACATCCCCTATCTCACGTCAAGAGGAAAAAAAATGAAGACAACTTATACTTCAGTGCACCTTCCTTAGTCCACAAACAGTTTAACATCTGCTAGTTGCCTGTTGGATGGAAGGGAAGGGAAGATTGTGACAAACGAAACAAGAGCTTTCTTAACATAATCCAAACAAAGCAGATGATTGACTGCAGATGCACAGATCCAATTTGAGGCTGATTTACAAGTGTGGGCTTGTGTAAGCCTGTGTATCCTAGCTGTGCAATTACTGATGTTCAGAGATAAAACAGGGAAAGTGCAATAGGACAATGAATCGTGCCAGTCAGTGATGTCTGGGGGAATCGTGCAGGCAGTGGGATTGCATTATCCCGTGTCAGCATGTAATGCATGTAAGACTATTCCAAACATTCTGGAAGAGTCTTGACGATAAGGCCTTGGTGAAGATCAGGGGATATATATGCATATATTTTCTAGCTACCACTGTATGTACTTATAACAAGTGTCTGAAGTCAGATTGACTTCATTTTAAGTGATCTTTTTGTACAGTATTGTATTGGGGAATAACATTGTCCCCCTAATCATGTTTGTGAAGCCACATTATATGTAGTGTAAATATCGAAAAAAAAATACATTTCACAGAGCTCATTCAGCTGCTTAAATTTTTTTTATGACTTTGTTCTTTTTTCATGAATGTGAGAAACACTCCCGTTCTCTGAGTGTCAAACCTAGTGACTGTCATAGCAAACGTATCCTCAGGAGTAAAATCTGCTCTTCATTATGAAGATGTGATAATCCAATTTGAATTTAGCATGGAATGGAAAATAGAATTTTGTAAATAAGCTGTGAGATAATGGTTTATAAGTGGTTAACATGTCAGACCAATGTGATCATTCTATAGTATTGCTGGTTCAATTCCTGACTAGTTTATAAGGATATATCTTTGAGCGAAGTGCTTAAAGGGAATATGCAGTATGCCCCACCCCCCCCCCACACACACACACATTTATTTGAAACATCAGTTACATCTTTCACATTTCTTCTTATGCCACTTTCAAGTATCTTTAATGATGTTTCTTAGGATACACATTGCATATGAAAGGTTGAAATGTTCTGCATGAAGTTAACAAATCAGTAACAAAAATGTCACATGATAAAAAAAAGCTATTCATGAGATTCAATACCAATTCAAACCACTGCATTTTCCCTTTAAAATTTGATGACCTCTCTCACCCTCCCTCTGCAAAGATAGTTATTTACAAGGGTGGTGCCAGGATTTGCCCAACAGGGGGACCAAGTTACTTGATTCCCCCATAGGCGTAGGAAGCTGGGGGCTGAACCTTGTTTTGGATCGCTGTCCTTGGGAGAGGTCTAAGAGGAGGGGGTGTCCCCTCCCTTTGGAAATTTTTAGATATCTGAGAGTCCTTTGATGCAATTTGGTGCATCATGTTATACAAATTTTAAGGTAAATTACTGCAAATTTTTTACCTTTCTTAGCCCTTTGGAAAATTTTTGGATATCTCATAGTCCATAGATGCAATTAGGTGCATCATTTTATACAAATTTTAAGGTAAATTACAGCAAATTTTGTGACATTTCTAAGCCCTATGGAAAATTTTTTCATATTTGAGGGTCCTTAGATGCAATTTGGTGCATCATTTTATACAAATTTTAAGGTTAATTACTGCAAATTTTTGACATTGCTTAGCCCTTTGGAAAATTTTTTGATATTTGAGGGTCCTTCAATGCAATTTGGTGCATCATTTTGACAAATTCTGAGGAAAATTACTGCAACATTTGAAAATTTCTTAGCCCTTTGGAAAATTTTTGGATAGTTGAGGGTTCTTAGATGCAATTTGGTACATCATTTTGGACAAATTCTAAGGTAAATTACTGCAAATTTTTTATATCTCTTACAGAAGAGACAAATAAGGGGTTTTCGTTCTTGGAAAGTGAGGGCTAAAAGCATACTTCTGCCCCCACAAATTTTGCTGGAGGCTGGCGCCCCCAGCCTCATGCTTCCTACGCCCTTGGAAAGCTATGAGTTATCAAAAGGACAGTAGATGGTAAACTTTTTGTGACATGTACGCCAAAAAATTTTGGCCTCTTTTGGCCAAAATTGGAAAATTTGGGGTGTTATTGAAGAAAAGTGGAAAATTTAGGGTCTTCATTGAAGAATCTCCCCTTCCTGTAAGCAGGTCGTCAGGGTGACTGATGGTCCTAGGGATTACATATTATATCATGTAGGGGTTATGCTCCCTGACAAAATTGGAAAATTTCCCTGACCGGGAAGGGGCCGCACTGGTGATCACCCCTGGTTGTTCACCATATTTCATCATCTTGTCCCTTTTACCTTGAAAAATTGATTAATTTGCAAAGTAATAGATTTCTTACCCATCAGATGAAGAGACAGAATTTTACTTGTGTTAACATTTTTACTAGGAGGGGAATGAAGCCTTCATGTAAGTTTCTCTGCTGTTTATTTATTGATTCCTTGCCGAAGGCTCAAGGAATCTATGCCATGGTGATGTTGTGTGTGTGAATGTGATGAACCCAATATCTCAAGAACGGTAACTTCAAATGATCTCATACTTGGTGTGTAGATTGCCCATACTAAGTAGATAGTCCCTATCATTTTTGGTGGCAGTTAAAGGTCATTTGGAGTCACCAGAGGTCAAAAGGTTAAAACCTTGTAAACATATTTCAAGAAGGTTAAGTGTGAGGGATCTCATACTCATAATGTGGATGCCCATATTAAGTAGCTGATCCTTATTGTTTTTGGTGGAGGTCAAAGGTCATATGGGGTCACCAGAGGTCAAATGGTAAATACCTCAGAAACTGCTTGGAAACATGATATCTCCAAAAGAAAAAAGGTGAGGGTTCTCATACTTACCATGTGGATTGCCCATATTGAGTAGGTGATCCATATTGTTTTTGGTGGAGGTCAAAGGTCATTTGGGGTCACCAGAGGTCAGATGGTCAAAACCTTGTAAACACTATATCTCAAGAAGGGTAACTGTGAGGGATCTCGTGCTTAAGGTATGGAATGACTATATAGAGTAGATAATACCTATAGCTTTTGTGGAAGTCAAAGGTCACTTGGGGTCACTAGAGGTCAAATGGTAAATACCTTGTAAATTGCTTGGAAACATGATATCTCCAAAAGGAAAAAGGTGAGGGTTCTCAGGGTTCTCATACTTACCATGTGGATTGCCCATATTGAGTAGGTGATCCATATTGTTTTTGGTGGAGGTCAAAGGTC